>CM059325.1:437015-447015 GCA_030340685.1 Protosalanx chinensis | reverse complement strand
AAATAAGAGAGGGGGATGCAGGGTGAGAGGGAAGAGGAGGGGAGGAGGGAGAGGAGGTAGAGAGGAGGAGGAGGAGAGGAGGTAGAGAGGAGGAGGAGGAGAGGGAGAGGAGGGGGAGGAGGAGGTGGGGAGGGGGAGGGAGAGGAGGGGGAGGAGAGGAGGGGAGGGAGAGGAGGTAGAGAGGAGAGAGGAGGGAGAAGGAGGGGAGGGAGAGGAGGTAGAGAGGAGGAGGAGGAGGAGGAGAGGTGGGGAGGTAGAGAGGAGGAGGAGGAGAGGGAGAGGAGGGGGAGGAGAGGTGGGAGGGGAGGGAGAGGAGGTAGAGAGGAGGAGGAGGGGGAGAGGAGATGTGGGGGAGGGGAGGGAGAGGAGGGGAGGAGGTAGAGAGGTCGTACATGCAGGCCGTTGGCCAGGTCCCAGGAGAAGTTTCCATACTGTTCCACCATGCACTTGGACAGCTCCAGGAACCTCTGGGTAGAACCAGGAGTCCACCAGTCCTTCAGGTCACCGTCCAGATCATAGTTCCTTCTGTCGGAGCAGGAAGAGAGACAGGATTTCACCTGACAACACCACGGCAAGAGAGATAACAGAGCAGCCAATGAGATGGCTGCATCTTGAACGGTGGTCCTACCGTTGTCGTCGAAGCCGTGTGTGATCTCATGTCCGATCACCATGCCGATACCACCGTAGTTCAGAGACCTGCTCTGACCTTTCCCAAAGAAGGGAGGCTGCAAGATGCCTGCTGGGAACACTGCACACACACGCAGAGACACACACACATACATACACACACCATCAACACCGTCATACAAGGCACTGACCTGTCCATCAGAAAAAAACATCACTTGGATGTGGGGGAGGGGAGGGGGGAGGTTACCTATTTGTTTTTGCTGGAGGAGTAGAAGCATTGACAATGGCAGCTCCTGTTACCCACCTAGAGTGGTAGAGACAGTTAGGAGAGAGAAACAGAGAAACAGAGAGTGAGAGAGATTGCTCAGATTAACATTGATGAGAGTCCATCATTGGCCCACTGTTATTAATAACCCATTCTAAAAATGTCCCACTTAGCTGGCACTGAGAGAGCGAGGGAGAGAGAGTGAAGGATGGAGGGGGAGGGAGAGAGAGAGAGTGAAGGATGGAGGGGGGAGAGAGAGAGAGAGAGAGAGAGAGAGAGAGAGAGAGAGAGAGAGAGAGGCGGTGGGTAGGCTGTGTGGTGGAGTGTGTGTGTGTGTGTGTGTGTGTGTTATGGCTAACACGAGGAAGAAGAGATGGTCAGTGGAGGATGTGTGTGTTGGACCAAACTAGAGAGGAGGAGGGATAAGAGAGGAGGGATGAGAGGAGAGGGAGGATAAGAGAGGAGGGATGAGAGAGGAGGGATGAGAGAGGAGGGATTGAGAGGAGGAAGGAGAGAGAGGAGGACGGTTGAGAGGAGGAGAGGTGAGAGGAGAGGGAGGGATGAGAGGAGGAAGGAAGAGAGAAGAGGGAGGGATGAGAGGAGGAAGGAGAGAGAGGAGAGGGAGGGATGAGAGGAGGAAGGAGAGAGAAGAGGAGGGATAAGAGAGGAGGGATGAGAGGAGAAAGGAGGGATGAGAGGGAGGAAGGAGAGAGAGGAGAGGGAGGGATGAGAGGAGGAGAGGTGAGAGGAGGAGAGGAGGGATGAGAGGAGGAGGTATGAGAGGAGGAGGAAGAGAGAGGAGAGGAGGGATGAGAGGAGGAGAGGTGAGAGAGGAGAGGAGGGATGAGAGGAGGAGGGATGAGAGGAGGAGGAAGATCGTACTCCTCCTTGTTGACTTTGACTCGTAGCTTCCTGAGTCTTTTCTTCTGAGCATGCTCCAGGTTCTGCAAGATGTTCTCGAAATATTCCTCACTGCTGTAACTCAACTGAGACACAAGCACAAGTGACATTACTGCTGCGGCGCAGACATGACATCATATCCTGTCGTCCTGGTGCCCTACATCTTTGTACTCGTTGTTGAGATGGTTGTCGTCCATGATGTTTTCAGAGTAGCCAATCCGCTCCCGGATCGCTCGCGCCTGCAGGGGGAAGCAGAGGGGTCAGGGGTCACCGGGTGGCAAGGTTGAGGTGTGTCACATGACACGTGTTAGGGTTGTGACTCTGACCTTCTCCTCTGCTGCCTTCTTCGTCTCTGCATCCATCCAGGGGAGGTCGTCAAGGTTACTGATGAACACCTCTCGAATAGAGGAGATCATCTCGTCCATCTGACACACACACACACACACACATTTTACATTTTTTTTACATTTTACTCTTATCCAGAGTGACTTACAGACAGTACAGGGACATTCCCCCCAGAGGGAAGTAGGGTGAAGTGCCTTGCCACAATGTCTTGGTTTGCAACAGCCGGGATTCAAACCACATTCTGATTGGTTGAATTCACATTCCCCCCCCCCCACACACACACACACAGTGTCTGCATGTAACACACGTGTGCTTCCTGAACATGCACACAGGAGTTCTCCAGCAGAGCTGGCCTGCGTCACGCGTGTAACATGACCTCATCAGCTGGCAGGAGGGAACACAGGTGCCAGGACACGCAGCGGGGCAGCTCAACACACACACACACACACGCTGTCACACACACAGACACACACACACACACACACACACACACACACACACAGAGACACACACACAGCCAGACAGCTCACCAGTATCTTGCTCTCTCCAGAGAAGGCTTCCTGGACATAGAGTCTCCCCACAGCGTGATCCATGTTACTGTTGACATACAGAGCACACTGCCTCCACACTGCTGCCTCTGATGTGCTGCCTGACAGAGCCTGCAGGAGGCGACACAGACACTCTGCCTCACCACACACACTACATGTGTTTAGGAGTGTGTGTAGATGTGTGTAGGTGCGTGTGTGGTGAGAGTGTGTGGGTGTACCTTGCGGAAGGCCTTCCTGGTGTCTCTGTAGGCTCTGCTCAGTCCCACCACCATGTTCATCACAAAACGCCACACCATGTAGTTCTGAAAGTCCCTGGAGAGACACACACACACACACACACCAGTTACAACACACACACACACCAGTTACAACACACACACACCAGTTACAACACACACACACACACAAATGTACCTCTTGGTGTACTTGGCCAGGACAGGGCTGAGTCTCCTGTAGTAGTTTGGAGCGTAGTTGATGACTGGCTCTGAGTCAGGGACAGAGATGTCCACTGTGTCCAGGATCTTCGCTGTGAAGTACGTCCAGTTAAACTCCTGCAGGAGGGAGAGGCAGCGGTTACACACACACACAGAGAGAGAGAGAGAGAGAGAGAGAGAGAGAGAGAGAGAGAGAGAGAGAGAGAGAGAGAGGAGACAGAGAGAGAGAGAGAGAGAGGGCAGGGTGTGTTCTTACTCTGGAGTCGACCTCCAGGGTGAAGTTAGAGCTTAGAACAGAAAGCTCCATCTTGTTGTAGAGCAGGACAGGGTTGTTACGGTCCTCAGCAGTATCAGTGGCCTGGGGGAGAGAGAGAGAGAGAGAGAGAGAGAGGGAGAGACAGAGAGGAGAGAGAAGAGAGAGAGAAGAGAGAGAGAGAGAGAAGAGAGAGAAAGAGAGAGACAGAGTGTGATAGAGAGAGAGAGAGAGAGAGAGAGAGAAGAGAGAGAAAGAGAGCGTGAGTGATAGAGAGTGGGGGAGTGTAGAACAGGAGAGATGGTTTTAGAGATAGTGTGTACAGAATAGAGACAGGACAGAGAGTCCATTGGCACAGCAGTGTGGCTCCTGATGTTCATGTTGTGTCTAGAAAAGCCTCCCTTGTCATAATCAGCACCAGATGAAGACACACTGGATCTGAGGGAATCTCCAGAGTGTGTGTGTGTGTCTGGTGTGTGTGGAGCAGAGTGTGTGTGTGTGGATGGAAGTGTGTGTGTGGGTGTGTGTGTGTGTGTGTGTGGTGCGTGTGGAGCAGAGTGTGTGTGTGTGTGTGTGAGCTCACGTTAGCGATGTCCTTCTCCAGGCTCAGGACTCTGCTCACGTCTTCCTGGATGAGCGTCTGGTTGAGCTGCAGACCCTCGATCTCTGCGGATCAACGTCACCCACGTCCCAGCATGAACTGCTCGTATGCCCGGCACGCCTGACACACACACACACACACACACACACACACTCATGCAACAGTATTAATTCAGATTTGATCTCTCCTGTTTCTCATTAGACAACAGGAAGGAAGGCTGTAACTTTACCTTAATCAAGATGGTCACCTACCTCAGCGTAGGGTCCGGTACACACACAGGACTCTCTGGTGTGTGTGTGTGTGTGTGTGTGTGTGGGGGGGGGGGGGGGGTCACCTACCTCAGCGTAGGGTCCAGTACACACGTAGTAATCTCTAGACAGAAGGCCCAGGCTGGTCTGCTGGTCAAACTAACAAACACAAACACAAGGGTCACGCCTGTTACTAAGGCTGAGGGTCACGCCTATTACTAAGGCCGTGACCATTACTAAGGCTGAAGGTCACGCCTGTTACTAAGGCTGAGGGTCACGCCTGTTACTAAGGCTGAGGGTCACGCCTGTTACTAAGGCTGAGGGTCACGCCTGTTACTAAGGCTCAGGGTCACGCCTGTTACTTAGGCTTAGGGTCACGCCTGTTACTAAGGCTGAGGGGTCACGCCTGTTACTAAGGCTGAGGGTCACGCCTGTTACTAAGGCTCAGGGTCACGCTGTTACTAAGGCTCAGGGTCACGCCTGTTACTAAGGCTCAGGGTCACGCCTGTTACTAAGGCTGAGGGTCACGCCTGTTACTAAAGCTGAGGGTCACGCCTGTTTACTAAGGGCTCAGGGTCACGCCTGTTACTAAGGCTCAGGGTCACGCCTGTTACTAAGGCTCAGGGTCACGCCTGTTACTAAGGCTGAGGGTCACGCCTGTTACTAAGGCTGAGGGTCACGCCTGTTACTAAGGCTGAGGGTCACGCCTGTTACTAAGGGCTGAGGGGTCACGCCTGTTACTAAGGCTCAGGGTCACGCCTGTTACTAAGGCTCAGGGTCACGCCTGTTACTAAGGCTCAGGGTCACGCCTGTTACTAAGGCTCAGGGTCACGCCTGTTACTAAGGCTCAGGGTCACGCCTGTTACTAAGGCTCAGGGTCACGCCTGTTACTAAGGCTGAGGGTCACGCCTGTTACTAAAGCTGAGGGTCACGCCTGTTACTAAGGCTCAGGGTCACGCCTGTTACTAAGGCTCAGGGTCACGCCTGTTACTAAGGCTCAGGGGTCACGCCTGTTACTAAGGCTGAGGGTCACGCCTGTTACTAAGGCTCAGGGTCACGCCTGTTACTAAGGCTCAGGGTCACGCCTGTTACTAAGCTGAGGGTCACGCCTGTTACTAAGGCTCAGGGTCACGCCTGTTACTAAGGCTCAGGGTCACGCCTGTTACTAAGGCTCAGGGTCACGCCTGTTACTAAGGCTCAGGGTCACGCCGGTTCTAAGGCTTAGGGGTCACGCCTGTTACTAAGGCTGACGGTCACGCCTGTTACTAAGGCTTAGGGTCACGCCTGTTACTAAGGCTTAGGGTCACGCCTGTTACTAAGGCTCAGGGTCACGCCTGTTACTAAGGCTCACGGTCACGCCTGTTACTAAGGCTCACGGTCACGCCTGTTACTAAGGCTGAGGGTCACGCCTGTTACTAAGGCTCAGGGTCACGCCTGTTACTAAGGCTCAGGGTCACGCCTGTTACTAAGGCTCACGGTCACGCCTGTTACTAAGGCTCACGGTCACGCCTGTTACTAAGGCTCACGGGTCACGCCTGTTACTAAAGCTCACGGTCACGCCTGTTACTAAGGCTCAGGGTCACGCCTGTTACTAAGGCTCAGGGTCACGCCTGTTACTAAGGCTGAGGGTCACGCCTGTTACTAAGGCTCAGGGTCACGCCTGTTACTAAGGCTCACGGCACGCCTGTTACTAAGGCTCACGGTCACGCCTGTTACTAAAGCTCACGGTCACGCCTGTTACTAAGGCTCAGGGTCACGCCTGTTACTAAGGCTCAGGGTCATGCCTGTTACTAAGGCTCAGGGTCATGCCTGTTACTAAGGCTCAGGGTCATGCCTGTTACTAAGGCTCAGGGTCATGGTCTGTTCAGGAAAAAGGGGTGTGGCACCTACATGATGATGTGGGCGTTGGAGTCTCTGTCGTCCGTGCCGACAAAAAAGTTCACCAAGACTTGAGTCCCATATTTCTCATTCAGTTTGGCAAGAATGTCTTCAAACCTCCACTTTACCACCTGAGGAGGGGGGGGGGGGGGGGGGGGAGGGGGTGGGGGGGGGGGGGGGAGGAGAGAAGGAGGAGAGAGGAGGAGGGGGAAGATGGGAGAGGGAGAAGAGGTGAGATCAGGCTGGTGTGGGAGGAGTTAGGGTTGTGGGGCGTGGCCTCAGTATCCTACCATGAGTTGTCTCCCAGTTGTCTGTTGCTATTGGCCAGTCCAGAATATCAGGGAGCATGTCAAACAGCGGAGGCCCCGCCCCTCTGCTCAATCTGACCTTAGAGAGAAGACACACAGCACAGGACATCTAACCAATGAGCTGGCTCCTGTTCGGAAAAGGACTGATCTCGTAGGTAGATTGACATTTCATAGTCCCGCCCCCCAAGGCCCTAAAACTCACTCTCATTGGTGCAGGACCTGTAGAGAGTTTTGGCTTTGGTGAGGGCAGCTGCCTCACCTTCCACTGTTCTCTCCAGCACACCTGCAGAGAGAGAGAGAGAGAGAGAGGGAGAGACATGGAGAGAGAGGGAGAGAGACATAGGGAGAGACAGGGAGAGAGAGGGAGAGAGACATAGGGAGAGACAGGGAGAGAGAGGGAGAGAGACATAGGGAGAGACAGGGAGAGAGAGACATGGAGAGAGAGGGAGAGAGAGAGACATAGGGAGAGACAGGGAGAGAGAGAGAGAGAGAGACAGAGAGACAGAGAGAGAGAGACAGAGAGAGAGGGAGAGACAGAGAGAGAGAGAGAGAGACAGAGAGAGACAGAGAGAGACAGAGAGAGAGAGAGAGACAGAGAGAGAGACAGAGAGAGAGGGAGAGACAGAGAGAGAGACAGAGAGAGACAGAGAGAGACAGAGAGAGACAGAGAGAGAGAGAGAGAGACAGAGAGAGACAGAGAGAGAGGGAGAGACAGAGAGACAGAGAGACAGAGAGAGAGAGGGAGATAGTGTGTTAGTTAACAGACAGTAAACCAGTATCTGTAGAGCTGTAGCGACAGTTACCAGAAGACTGTTTTTGAAAAAAAAAAATCCCCCTCTCCCCCCCCCTCTCCTCCCCCCCCTCCTCCTCCCCCCGGTCTCATTACCCTGTAGTTTCAGTTTATGTGCTCATGTCATCTTAATGAAGCTCAGGATTTAGACCTGATAGGGCACTTCCTGAGAAAGGTCACAGGTCGTGATAGGATTACAGACTTCCTGGTGCTCATGTGGCATTGAGGGTGTGTGTGTGGTGTGTGTGTGTGTGTAGGCAAGCATGTTCGCATGTCCCTGTGTATAAATGTTAGTCTGTTTATACCCGTCTGTGTGTCAGTGTGTGTGTGTGTGGCTGGGTTGGGTACCACCTGTAGTTTGTTTGGCACACACCCCTCTAATTTGAGGGCCCCCTTCCCAGCATGCACTGCTCTGTGTGGGTTACTTCTCTCTGAATAACATGGAGATTTCCAGCCCCCTCCTTTTTTTCCTTTCTCCATCTGTCTCTGTCCCTCTTTCTCTCTCTCCCTGTCTGTTTGTCTCCATCCCCTCCTTCTCTTTCTCCCTGTCTGTCTCCATCCCTCTTTCTCTCTCTCCCTGTCTGTTTGTCTCCATCCCTCCTTCTCTTTCTCCCTGTCTGTCTCCATCCCTCCTTCTCTCTCTCCCTGTCCTGTCTGTCTCCCATCCCTCCTTCTCTTTCTCCCTGTCTGTCTCCCTCCCTCCTTCTCTCTCTCTGTCAGAGGTGTAGTCATGTTGTAGCCAGACTGCCTCAGCCTTTTAGACTGACATCAGACCTCATACACAGTAACTGTGACCTTATCGCCATGGCTCCACTTCCTGCCACTGGGGGCCGCCCCTGTGCGCTGCACGCTGATACATATTGAACAGCCCCCTGCCCTCTCAGAGAGCCCTCGCATACATTCAGCAGACGCTCTTACCCAGAGCGACTTACACTAAGTACAGGGACATTCCCCCCTGAGGCAAGTGGGGTGAAGTGCCTTGTCATTTTGGAAAGCCAGATTTCAAACAGGAACCTCACTGTTTTATCACAAGCATTCGTTTGTCTTCTCTTCAGATTATTCTATCTTTCCTCTACTTCTCTATTCCTCCCTCTCTCCCTCATCCTCCCTCCAGCCCCTCCCCCCCTTCCCACTCATACCTCCCCCCCTCCCTCCTCATGCATAAACAAGGTAGGATTTAAAAAGCTTGAGCTCAATTGGGCAAATTATTGCACAGTATGCCACAGATGAAAAAAGTTAAGACAGTAAGAAAGTAAAATTCTATCACTCTCTCTCTCTCCCTCTCTCTCACACACACACACACACACACACACAGCTGGGGTTACACCGAACTAAGACCATCATTAGAGAACCTTTATGGCATCTTAGTGCTTCAGGCAAGAACACAAGGCATTTACAAGCACACACACAACACACACACACACACACACACACACACACTGATGACACTTTGGGGACGTCTAAAGCTGTCCAGCTGTTAACAACCAATAGGGGGAAGGGGGTGTGTCCGGGCAGCAAGGAGGAATGATCCCCAAGGTTAAAGGTCGCATGTCTGATGTCATGTTCTGGGTGTGACGACCTCTGACCCTGGAGGGGCCCTGAGCCCAGAGGTCAGGTGACCCTAACACCCCAGCCACAACACAGAGGGGGGTGAGGGGGTGTGTGTGGGGGGGGGGGGGGCTCCCTTCGGAGAGACCAACTGAAGTCAGGGTCCACTTTCACACGCTCACTCACAGCAGGGGTGGGAGGTTCAAGAGACACACACACACACACACACACTATATGACATCTCCTAGACACACCTCCTCCTGCCCCTCAGAATAGAAAGGCTCCTTCATACCGTAATCATGCCAGAAGTGGCTGGTGTTTTTAATCAGGCATTACAGGAAACAAATCAGCCTTTCATTAGGACCCCAAACAATCCCACATACTGATTAGAACGTCTTCTCCTAGACAGACGAAAGACTGTCAATCAGAGAGAGGGAAGGACTGGAGAGACAGAGAGGGGGAGAGAGAGAAAGACTGGATGGGTTAGGGAGAGGGAGGGAGTAAGAGACTGAAAGAGAGAAAAGAGAAATGTTGAGAGAGAGGGAGACAGGAAAAAGAGAGAGAGAGGGAGACTGAGAGAGAGAGAGAGAGGGGAGAGAGAGAGAGAGAGAGGGAGACAGAGAGAGAGAGAGAGGGAGACAGAGAGAGAGAGAGAGAGAGGGAGACAGAGAGAGAGAGAGAGACAGAGAGAGAGAGAGAGACAGAGACAGAGAGAGAGAGAGACAGAGAGAGAGAGAGAGAGAGAGACAGAGAGAGAGAGGGAGACAGAGAGAGAGAGAGAGAGAGAGAGGGAGACAGAGAGAGAGAGAGAGATAACTGGAAGAGCAGTAACAGGAAATGAGCAGTGATAAAGAAAGGGAGATGTTCACACTGACAGGACTGAGGAGAAACTTGAACTCTAAACTTTGACCTTTATTTAACACCAAACCTCCCCTCAACCCCCTCAACCCCTCCCCTCAACCCCCCTCCCCTCAACCCCTCAACCCCCCTCCCCTCAACCCCCTCAACCCCCCTCCCTCAACCCCCCTCCCCTCAACCCCCCTCCCCTCAAACCCCCCTCCCCTCAACCCCCCTCCCCTCAAACTGGAGTGAAATGTTCTCTACACGGAATTTACCTTCTCAGCACCCTGCAACACACACACACACACACACACACACACAGTTACACACACTCACACAGTCTCTCCCTCATGCTGACCCACATGCCCCCTCCTGCAGCAACACGTGCTGCTCTGCTGCCAGCAGCCTATTTGTG
>CM059325.1:391676-436515 GCA_030340685.1 Protosalanx chinensis | reverse complement strand
AAAGACCTCCTGAGGTGGATGATGAACTGCTCGTGGAGCAGCTCACCATCAGCTGATGTGGAAACATACTCTCTAACTTTACCACGAAGCAAATCAGTGACATGTTTGAACTTTTAAAAGGACCAAATACATAACATTTAAATTCAAACTCCCTCCCTCCCTCCCCCCTCTCTCTCTCTCTCTCCCTCTCTCCCTCTCTCCCTCTCTCCCTCTCTCTCTCTCTCCCTCTCTCCCTCTCTCCCTCTCTCCCTCTCTCCCTCTCCACCGCTCTCTCCCCTCCCCTCTTCAGGAAAGACCTCCTGAGGTGGATGATGAAACTTTCATGGTGAGTCTGCAGAGGCCTGACAGGAAGTGTGAGTGTGTGTGTGTGTGTGTGTGTGTGAGAGTGTGCATGTGTGTGAGTGTGTGTGTGTATGTGAGAGTGTGCATGTGTGTGTGTGTGTGTGTATCTTAACAGGCATGCTTTGCTTAAAATATTCAACTTGGATCTCAGCACTTTAATATGAAACTGGAAGTGTGAAGCTTCCCTGCAGCAGAAGCAGAGCTGTTCTCCCAACACGCTGTGATTATGGCTACTTAGAGCAGATCCACAGAGGATAATAGGAGGGTTAGTGAGATGTAGAAGGACATGTATACGTGTGTGTGTGTGTGTGTGTAAGGTATTATGAACGTGTGTGTGTGTGGGGTGAGGGGCTGGTACCGTGTTCTAGAGTATGATGGTCACATGTGGTCTTGGGCTGGAATGTTAATCTCTCTAACTCCCCTCTACTCTGGGACCAGGGTCTCACCCCATCAACACACTGGATCACACACACACTCAGGTTTACACCATGCTGTCCTAACACACACACACACACACTCAGGTTTACACCATGCTGTCCTAACACACACACACACACACTCAGGTTTACACCATGCTGTCCTAACACACACACACACACACTCAGGTTTACACCATGCTGTCCTAACACACACACACACACACACACACTCAGGTTTACACATGCTGTCCTAACACACACACTCACACACACACACTCAGGTTTACACCATGCTGTCCTAACACACACACTCAGGTTTACACCATGCTGTCCTAACACACACACACACACACTCAGGTTTACACCATGCTGTCCTAACACACACACACACACTCAGGTTTAGACCATGTGTTGATGTGTGTGTGTGTGTGTGTCAGGGAGTCGTGTGGCTGAGCAGTTAGGGAGTCAGACTAGTATTCAGAAGGTACCCGGTTGGAAACCCCAGCTGTGCCAACATGACATAGTGTCCTAGGTCAAGGCCTTGTACTTGCCTCGGGGGGGAATGTCCCTGTACTTGCTGTGTTTGTGTTTCTGTTCAGGATCAGGTGTGTTGTTCTGTTCCAGGATGAAGTGTGTGTTTATGGGGTAATTAAGTGCCCAGCGTGGTACTGCACCCTGCTGCAGTCTGCCCCTATATACACGGTTGTTCTCATTAATTAGTCTCTCCTCTCCTCCTCCTCTCTCTCTCTCTCTCTGTCCTCCACCTATCTCCTCCCTCCTCATATCTCCTCTGCCTCCTCCTCTGCTTTCTATCCCCCTCAGGTTCTCATTCCTCTATCTCCTTGACAACATATTCCTGATAACACACCGTGGGAATCGCCCTCTCGATCCCACAGCCGTCCTCAGAATCCTCTCAGAGCGTCACTGATGTCAGGAGAGGAAGAGAGGCTCGTCTGAACAGAGATGGAAGTGTTGCACAGCTGACTTCAGTTTATATGTGGTATGACATGGTGATGAGAGGAGAGAAAGAGGAAGGAGGGGAGGAGGGAACAGGAGGGGAGAGCAGAGGAGAGGAGGGGAGAGGAGAGGAGAGGAGGGGAGGAGAGGAGAGGAGGGGAGAGGAGAGGAGAGAACAGGAGGGGAGAAGAGGAGGGAACAGGAGGGGAGAGGAGGAGAGGAGGGGAGGAGAGGAGGGAACAGGAGGGGAGAAGGGGAGAGGAGGGGAGAGGAGGGGAGGAGAGGAGAGGAGGGGAGAGGAGGGGAGAGGATGAGGGAACAGGAGGGGAGAGGAGGAGAGGAGGGAACAGGAGGGGAGAAGAAGAGGGAACAGGAGGGGAGAGGAGGAGAGAGGTAGAAAGGGTAGAAGAGTTCTGAAAGCAGTTTTAATAGAGAGAATGTAAACTGTTGTAGTTTGACACTGTTGTAGTTTGAGAAAATATGTTCCAACACAGACACACCTTGTGCCTGGTTTCTATAGTGCTGGGTTAGAGTTAGCGCGCGCACACACACACAGTCATGCGTGTGTAGTTCTTGTTTGTCTATCAGCCTTTCACCATCAAAGTCACAGAACTGGCAGGGGGCCACACTGCTGTCACACACACACACACAGACACAGAGCTCCCCATCCTCACACACACGGTGAAAACATTTCTTCCTCAAAGGAATGTTGGCCTCTGACTGAATTCCTGGTGGATTATCTTCCCAGAGCCATTTAAGAGCGTTGCTAACATCACCACGGTAACAGATGTGTTAGGACCCTGTTAATGATTCCAGAGTCTTGAAGTCTTAGTCCACAGGACAGTAAAAGAACACCACAGTTCACTGATAACACAGCAATCATTAACCTGGCCATCATCCCATCATACAGATGATCTCTTATTAGTCCCACACTGGGGAAAGTGCAGGCGCACTCATGTTCAATGCATTGGCCGTGAACCAAACCCTGGCCCCTCTGGGAATCGAACCCAGGCCCTTGCCCCGATATCAGACCCTGGCCGGTTACCTGGGAGTGTGGAGGTGCTGACCTGATGATGAGGTACCTGTCCATGCCTGTTTAACCAGCAGGGGGCGCTGCCATCCCAGTTAACAGACGCTGTCGTGTCAGGTATTGATTTTTACTGAGTGGAACTTCATGTTTGACCTTCAAGTTCGAAGAAAGAAAGCTTTAAAATGTTTTTCCATAACATAAAAAAGTGATAGATTGATCTTTCAAGATTAAATGGTAACTGATGTAAGGTCATGTACAGTGAAACAAATGCACCCGATGTGTTTTTGTATTTTAAACTTCCAAAGACTCATAAAATATCAAGTAACCCTGATAACTTTTTAATGACCTTTGCTGCCATCAAGTGGCCAGTGTACTAAATTACTTTTTACTTTTGGAGCAGGAAGAGGATATGATGTACGTGCTCCTACTCTGGCACCCAGGATGGGGGATTTGAACCGATAACTTCAAACACTGCAGTCTCCTATACAGCTCCACAGGCCTCTACTCTCACACAGAGTCTTCACAAGTCACGAGGGGGGGAGGGGGGTAGCGGGGTAGCGAGGGGGATGGGGGGGGGGCAAAGATTTCTTCTCTGAAGATGGAAAGTTGTCTCCCCCAGGATCATAAAAGCCCATAAAGTAGCTCTGAAGATTCCACTCAGCAGAACATATTAAAGATGGCGTCCACAGCGGAGGGGGGAGAGAAGCCAGCCACACCTGTGGTATCACTTAGAAGACATGCTAACATGCTAACATGCTAACACCGTCAACACTCTGCCTCACAGGAGCTCTGCCAGAGGTCAGCAGGGAACACTGAGAGGTGAGGCTGGGGGCCAGGAGGCTAGGGGGTGGGAGGCCAGGAGGCTGAGGGCTGGGAGACTGAGGCTAGAGGCCAGAGGGCTGGCAGACCCTGAGGCTGGGGGCCAGGGGGCCAGGAGGCTGGGGGCCAGGAGGCTGGGGGCCAGGAGGCTGGGGGCCAGGAGGCTGGGGGCCAGGAGGCTAGGGGGTGGGAGACCAGGAGGCTGAGGGCTGGGAGACTGAGGCTAGAGGCCAGAGGGCTGGCAGACCCTGAGGCTGGGGACCAGGGGGCCAGGAGGCTGGGGGCCAGGGGGCCAGGGGCCTCTCACCATATGTAATGTGACCATCACAGGAAAGAGAAGGAGAAGGAGAGAGGAAGAGGAAGAGAGGGAGAGGAAGAGAGGGGGAGAAGAAGAGAGGAAGAGGAAGAGAAGGAGAGGAAGAGGAAGAGAGGGGGAAAGAGAGGAAGAGAAGGAGAGAGGAAGAGGAAGAGAGGGGGAGAAGAAGAGAGGAAGAGGAAGAGAAGGAGAGGAAGAGGAAGAGAGGGGGAGAGGAAGAGAAGGAGAGGGGGAAAGAGAGGAAGAGAAGGAGAGAGGAAGAGGAAGAGAGGGAGAGGAAGAGAGGGGGAGAAGGAGAGAGGAAGAGGAAGAGAAGGAGAGGAAGAGGAAGAGAGGGGGAGAGGAAGAGAAGGAGAGAGGAAGAGGAAGAGGAAGAGAGGGGGAGAGGAAGAGAGAAGAAGTAAGAAACAGTATCAGAGGCAGCTGTGTTTCCCCAGCATGTCCTCTGTGTCCTGTACCAACTCTAATGGGATGTTTCTATTGGCTAATCGGTGTCTGGGGATGTTCTTGAGGAGGGAGGGGGAGGAGGTGAAGGGGGAGGAGGTGAAGGGGGAGGAGGTGAAGGGGGTGAAGGGGTGAAGGGGGAAGAGGTGAAGGGGGAGGGGGTGAAGGGGTGAAGGGGGAAGAGGTGAAGGGGGAGGAGGTGAAGGGGGAGGGGGTGAAGGGGTGAAGGGGGAGGAGGTGAAGGGGGAGGGGGTGAAGGGGGAAGAGGTGAAGAGGGGGAGGATGTAGAGGGGGAGGAGGTGAAGGGGGGGAGGTGAAGGGGGAGGAGGTAAAGGGAGAGGAGGTGAAGGGGGAGGAGGTGAAGGGGGAGGAGGTGAAGGGGGAGGAGGTGAAGGGGGAAGAGGTGAAGGGGGAGGAGGTGAAGGGGGAGGAGGTGAAGGGGGAAGAGGTGAAGGGGGAGGAGGTGAAGGGGGAGGAGGTGAAGGGGGAGGAGGTGAAGGGGGAGGAGGTGAAGGGGGAATAGTACAGAAGGAGACAGAGGAGGAGGAAGCGGAGGGTTAGGGTTACTGCGCCCACATTCAGGAGAAATGAGATCAGAAACATATGTTCCTCTGGGTTCCACAGTGAGAACACCAGAACTCCCCCCCCCACTCACTGTCCCTCCCCCCTTATCTCCCTCCCCCCACTCCCCCTCCCAAGATCTCAACCTCCTCTGCTCCTCACACCAACACCACACGTCTACATGACATGAAACTGACTTCCATCCACACCTACAGTTACCAGGGTAACAGACGCTAGGTGGTAACCAGGGTAACCATGAGGATGACCTGCACCTCCTGCTAGCAGCCAGGTCCTCTGCTTCAGGAATACAGCTGCTATGCAGACCATAATACTGGCCAGGCCTCTGACCTGCGTTGCCCTGACAGCACTTTGTTATAGGAGTGACCGTGGTTGCCCTGGCGACAGTCTTTAATAAGATGGAACATGCAGTTAACAGGTGAGTCTGAGGTAGTACACCTGTGGATGCCCTGGAACGATCCTCATCAACGAACACTGCATCACACACACATACACTGCAGCACACACACACACTGATTCTGATTGAACAGAACGAACAGACAGACAGGCAGACAGGTAGGCAGGCAGGCAGGCAGAAAGACAGACAGGTAGGCAGACAGACAGGCAGACAGGCAGACAGACAGACAGACAGACAGACAGACAGACAGGCAGACAGGCAGACAGGCAGACAGACAGGCAGACAGGCAGACAGACAGGCAGACAGACAGGCAGACAGGCAGACAGACAGGTAGGCAGGTAGGCAGACAGACAGGCAGACAGGCAGACAGACAGACAGACAGGTAGGCAGGCAGACAGGCAGACAGACAGGCAGACAGACAGGCAGACAGACAGGCAGACAGACAGACAGGCAGACAGACAGGTAGGCAGGTAGGCAGACAGACAGGCAGACAGGCAGACAGACAGACAGACAGGTAGGCAGGCAGACAGGCAGACAGTAAGACAGAAAGGCAGACAGGCAGACAGGCAGACAGGCAGACAGGCAGACAGACAGGCAGGCAGGCAGGCAGGCAGACAGGTAGGCAGGCAGACAGGCAGACAGTAAGACAGAAAAGCAGACAGACAGGCAGACAGGCAGGCAGACAGACAGGCAGGCAGACAGACAGGTAGGCAGGTAGGCATCAAGCAGAGAGCTCTGATGGAGGAAAGAACGAGCGTCTGTTTCATGGCAGTAAAAACATCCAGCAGCTGATCAGAAGTGACTCACTAGTTCCAGGAGCAGTAAAAAGCAAGAGAGATGAAGAGGAGAGGAGGAGAAGAGGAGGAAGGGAGGAGGAGAGGGAGGAGGAGAAGAAACTAGTTTACCATGTGATAGCAGGGGTTTGAGCTTTGTGCTATTGAACTGTTCTGCGCTCTGCTGAGCATGGCCAGGGAAGCTGGGAGAGGAGGAGAGGGAGGGGGAGGAGGAGGGAGAGGAGGAGGGGGAGGAGGAGGGGGAGGAGGAGGGGGAGGAGGGGGTCACCATCATAGAGGGGGCAGTTAGAGAAAACAGGAAAGAGTTTGAGTTCTTAACCCCACACAGACAGACAGACAGACAGAAACACAGACAGACAGACAGCAAGTACAGGGACACTCCCCCTCTCTGCCTATAGAGGAGCTCTGCTGAGCGCTGGCCACAGGCACACACGCACACACACACACACACACACTCTGACCGAGGGGAGTTCTCACACACACACACACTCTCTCCTCAGGGGGGCAGTACCACAGTGCTTAGAGGAACGACTGGGAGTTTGGGGTTCACAAGGCCTAAATATACCTACACAACTCCTGATCCTCTGGAGATACACACACACATTACAGTGTGCACGCACACGCATGCATTCACACACACACACACACACACTGTGGTGTTTCATGTCTTACTGACCGTGCCAGGAAGTGAGGAATGTTTCGAATGGTCGGACATCTTTAATAAATCACAGAGTTATGTTTTTTCCGTTGACTTTGAGAGAGAATAATATACGCCTCAGTGTTCGGCTGGGATTTCTTTTCGTACGAGTTACGTAACAGAGGCCAGATATTTGTCTTGGTTCTGCTGCTCCTGCTTCTGGGTAGAAGATCTCTGCCTCAGTCCAGGTTCCTGTGGTAGAAGAGCATCTCTGAACCTCCCGGACAGTGAAGGAGGGGGGGGGGGGGGGGGGGTTATGAAGCTGTCTGCTGCTCTCTGCTCAGATCAGGGGGGTTATGAAGCTGTCTGCTGCTCTCTACTCAGATCAGGGGGGTTATGAAGCTGTCTGCTGCTCTCTGCTCAGATCAGGGGGGTTATGAAGCTGTCTGCTGCTCTCTGCTCAGATCAGGGGGGTTATGAAGCTGTCTGCTGCTCTCTGCTCAGATCAGGGGGGTTAATGAAGCTGTCTGCTGCTCTCTGCTCAGATCAGGGGGGTTATGAAGCTGTCTGCTGCTCTCTGCTCAGATCAGGGGGGTTAATGAAGCTGTCTGCTGCTCTCTGCTCAGATCAGGGGGGTTATGAAGCTGTCTGCTGCTCAGATCAGGGGAGTTATGAAGCAGTCTGCTCAGATCAAGGGGTTTGTGAAGCAGTCTGCTGCTCTCTGCTCAGATCAGGGGGGTTAATGAAGTGTTCTTTCAGCAGGTGATTCATCCAAAGTAAAGCTCAGTAGGGGGTTAGTAGCAGAAACCTCCATGATCTACTGAGCTGGACCCATCAACAGGATAAACCAGCAAGAAACCACAAGAGCAGGAAAAGAGGAAAGGATGAATGGAGGAGAGGAGAGAAGAGGGGATGTGAGAGAGGATGAAAGAAGGAGAGGAGGGGAAGGAAGAGAGGAGGGGTGGATAAGAGAAGGGGAAGGAAGAGTGTAGGAGGGGAGGAAGAGAGGAATAAAGGAGGAGGAGAGGAGGAAAATAAGAGGAGGAGGAGGAGAGGAGGCCCATCTGGCTCCATTTTATCCTAACAGAAATGTCCAGTTTTTATCCTTGGGGAAACTTCAGATTGTTTTATCCATCAGGAACTATTTTACTACCTCTGTTCTGTGATCCTTACTATGGCTACTCAATTAAAAGCAAAAGAACAGTGGTTTTACGGGGTGAGTGAGGTGGTTTTTACGAGGTTTACCACTAGTTACCACCATAACCTTTCCTCAGTCGATGCTGTTTGAAGTTCAGCAGAACAGCGTAACTTCATGCTGTAGCCTATGAAACAGTAGGAGAGAGAGGGAGAGAAAGAGAGGAAGGATGGAGTGAGGGACCGAGAGAGAGTGGGGAAGCGAGAGAGAGGGAGAGAGAAGGGAAGGGACCCAGATTTTTCAGGAAAGAAACGATCCTGTTAAGCTCCAAACCATCTGGCCTAGGTTGATCTGCTGACCGACAACACACACCTCAACACACACCCAACACACACCTCAACACACACCCAACACACACCTGCTCTCAGACCCAGCAGAGAATCACCACCACACCTAGCAACCTGTAGCATGGAAGACAGCTAGCGTTAGCGCTCTAATAATAGTGCTCCACTCACACACTCACAAACACACACACACACTCATATGTTTATCATAATAGCTTTAACGGCATCCCAGACAAGCGAGTGGCCTGATCTGTACATGCTCAGAGAGAGAGAGAGAGACAGAGAGAGAGAGGAACAAACTGTGCCCAATAAACAAGTTATCGTCCTCAGATCACCAGCTTTGCTAGCAACATCTTCCATAACATAAGTGCCCTAAAGACAAATCAACTCCACAGTCGGTGGAGAACACTGCCTAAGGCCTTGTGTACCTCAGGCCAGCATGTGGTTTTAATATGTTGGAGGGAGTGAGTCAGTCCTATCTAAGAAGATAACGTGTTCCAGGCCTCCAGCTGGAGCCACATCAGAGCCTGGAGCCACATCACTTCTGATGACAGTGCAGAGCCACAGCTCCAACACAGGGACAGAGATGCTGCTGCTGCTGTTGTTGTTGTTGTTGTCTCTGGAGGTAACTATGCCTACGCACACATAGACACACACAGACAGACAGGCACACACACACACCCTCCGGCCCTCCAGCCCTCCGGCCCTCTGGCCCTCCAGCCCTCCGGCTCTCTGGCCCTACAGCCCTACGGCCCTACAGCTCTACGGCTCTCCAGCCCTCCAGCCCTACGGCCCTCCAGCCCTCCAGCTCTACGGCCCTACGGTCCTCCAGCCCTCCGCCCCTCCAGCCCTCCAGCCCTCCAGCCCTACGGCCCTCCAGCCCTCCAGCTCTACGGCCCTCCAGCCCTCCAGCCCTACGGCCCTCCAGCCCTCCAGCTCTACGGCCCTCCAGCCCTCCAGCCCTACGGCCCTCCAGCTCTACGGCCCTCCAGCCCTCCAGCCCTACGGCCCTCCAGCCCTCCAGCTCTACGGCCCTACGGTCCTCCAGCCCTCCAGCTCTACGGCCCTCCAGCCCTACGGCCCTCCAGCCCTCCAGCTCTACGGCCCTCCAGCCCTCCAGCCCTACAGCCCTACAGCCCTACGGCCCTCCAGCCCTCTGGCCCTCCCCAGGGCAGGAAGTGAGGGGTAGGTGAGGTGGTGAGGTGTAGCGACTCGTGTCCTGGGGTGTCTCTCACCCATGACAGGAGCGCTGAGCCGTCCAGCCCCAACAGAGAGGCCTTGTCTGGGCTTAGCCTCTCCCCAGGTGGGGGGGGGGGGAGATGGAGCAGACACACACACACTGTGAGGACTGGCCCCCTCCTCTGACCTCTCTCCTCACACACAAACACGAGCCACGCAGGAACCTAACCCTGAGAGGGCAAAGGTCAGGGAGGTGAGCACGACAGACAGCTTCCTACTGCATGGCTTGAAGAGGGCGTGGCTTGGTGAGGGCATGGCACTCTGAGGTGGAAAGGACAGAGATGTCCAACAGACACACACACACACACACACACACACAAAAACACACAGGGAAATACAAAAGCCTGAACTCTTCTGTTTAGAGAGAGACCATCTAACTGGGCCAATAACAGACTTTCCAGGTTGATTGACCTCAGGACCCAACATGGACACGCTCCCAAACACACACACACACACACACCCTTACACACACTGACTCAAAGGTGCATTTACACACAGTCTACCACAAACATAAACACAAGGTGTCTGCTGGCCCAGCTAGTTAACAGTATAATCAGAGTGTGTCTGTGTGTGTTGTAGACAAGAGTAGAGCTGAAGAATGACCCTCGCAAGTATGAAGATGACCGATCCACTTCCTGGATGTGATGTCATATCCTTCCTGTCAGCGTGTACAAGAAGTAAACAAACAATGTAAACATCAGATCCATTAATCTGCTGCAGTGGAGAACTGACTGGACACAGGGGCAGACAAGCTGGTGCTCATTATTCATTCTAGAGTCTGGTGCAGTCTCTCTGGTCCCTGGTCATCAGGGACCCCCTGCCCTGCATGTTCTAGATGTTTCCCTGCTCCAACACACCTGATTCTAATGAATGGGTCATTACCAAGCTTCTGCTGAGCTATATAACGATCCCTTCAATAGAACCAGGTGTGTTGGAGCAGGGAAACATCTAGAACATGCAGGGCGGGGGGGGGGGGGGGGGGGGGGGGGGGGTCCCTGAGGATCTGGGTGGAGAAGTACTGACCTAATGCAGCTTTCAGGGAGAAGAACTGGAGAGGAACATGGAGAGGAACAGCTAAGGGTCTGTAAACCAGGGCTGGTCTGTAGCCACCTGGTCCAGCAGGGCTGGTCTGTAACCACCTGGTCCAGCAGGACTGGTCTGTAGCCACCTGGTCCAGCAGGACTGGTCTGTAGCCACCTGGTCCAGCAGGGCTGGTCTGTAACCACCTGGTCCAGCAGGGCTGGTGTGTAACCACCTGGTCCAGCAGGGCTGGTGTGTAACCACCTGGTCCAGCAGGGCTGGTGTGTAACCACCTGGTCCAGCAGGGCTGGTGTGTAACCACCTGGTCCAGCAGGACTGGAGGAATGTGCTGGCAGGATGGAAACAGCAGCAGGATATCATATCTGCCACGACAGGAGATGTGTTGTTTCTTGAAAGTAAATATTTTTCTTAAACCACGATTTACACCGCCCCCCCTCCCCTCCCCTTAGGGTACTGTATACGTGTGTGTGTGTGTCTACAGATTCCTCACAGGCTACCAGTCAGCTGTGACTTTTAACAGTTGCCGCACCCCATCTCACCACACACCCTAACCTCACTACACACACCCCAGTACTGTACTACAAGAGGAGGGAGAAACAGAGAGATGGGGGGAGAGAGAGAGACCAAGAGATGGAGGGAGAAAGAGAGAGAGATGGAATGAGACAGAGAGACGGGGGGAGAGAGAGAGACAGAGATGGAGGGAGAGACAGAGACAGAGATGGAAGGAGACAGAGAGACAGAGAGATGGTGTACAGATGTGAGTACTGAGGAGGTAAACAAACAGACTCATCACAGGAGAATCTCCCTGTTACCAGCATGTGTCTCTGATCTAGGACAGCTCTCCCTGTCACACTCAAAAACACACACACACAAACAAACACACACACCAACACATGAAAGCTGATGTGCATGCACACACACACACACACACATCTGGCGACATGATGGTTTCCTGTCTCTATGTCGTATGACCCAAAGCTAAGTGCACATATTGCCTATATTTAGGACAGAACATAAATAATAACGTTAAGTGTTCATTTAGCAGAAACTCGTGACACAGAACGACCTCTTGAATCTCCAGCCTCTTTATCCACAACTAAAAAACGAGCTGCTGTGCTAAACCTCCAACATGACATGACTAGGAAAGAAAGAAACATTTCTTTAGCAGAAACTTTCATCCAAACTGATGGATAAGAGAGCGACTCAAACTGGAATACTCAGATTTTGGAGGGGTCTTGTTGCACAGTCGGTTAGGCAGTCTGGCTACTAATCAGAAGGTTCCTGTGTTAGTTCTGTGTTTACTAAGACCATTAAAACATGAAAAGGCACAAATGAAACCTTCTTAGCTCCTATATGCCTGACACATTGCAACAACAGCAATCTTCCCTAATATACACCTAGGGTGATGAGATGCTATCATGAACAGAATACCTACTTGGTGACTAGGCAGACATTAATGACTGTGTGTTTGTTACAGACTAGCCTGGATGACTGTGGCCTTGGTCACATGTGTGTTCAATTGTGGGTCATAAATAAATACTGGGAACTCACGATATTGGCAGAACTGAACTGAAACAATGAACCGCTTGGTAATTGCGGGGTTAACGGTTAGTTCATGGTTGTCGTGTAACATCATACCTATTAATCAACTGGAAATATGTAGGAATATGTTGTATTATATGACCGGATTCAAATGTTCACATTGTTTAGCAAACAACTCTAGGCCTATAGTTAATTAGCCGGTTTAAATAAGCACATGTTTATATGGAGCTAAGCTTGATATAATGAGACTTAAATACCCCAAATCCTTCCCTTTACATGGACGGTAATAAAATATGTTATCTTAAGAACAGCGGGAGGGGAATATAACTTACTTTAGAAACTTTCCACTGCCAAACCCCGACATGAACACAGTCAGCCTGGTTACCAAGGCGTCAACAGCATCCTCACGCGCCAGCTGTGCTCGCGACAGAAAAATGCTTCCAATCAGCGGAACGCTCCTGCGCGCGGCAGCTGGACTCGCGACAGAAAAAACGCTTCCAATCAGCTGCACGCTCTTGCGCGCGCGGCAACGCTGTTTTACTGAGTCTGGAATCAGCGTGGAGCTCGTGGAGTATGGAAGGGGCGGGGAGGTGGGAAAGAAAATCACTGAAGCTCTCATCCTCATACTGGTCTGTCCTTTAAAGTGGTGTGACTAACCCTGCAATCATTTGGATTCTATAGGTTTTACTTATTTTGTTTGTTTGTTGTCCCTTTTTAGTTGTTGTCCCTTTTTAATTATTTCTCAATTCCGTGGTTGGACATCCCATCACTTTAAGTTTTTTTTTTCTTCACAAGATATGGACTATTGGCATTTCAATCTATTCCTGAGACTGAAGAACAGTAAGGTCATATTCACTAGTCTACATTAACGTTATAGATTATCATAATTAATGTCCAACAAAAGTTATTCTTTATTATTCGTTATTCTTTAACCGCCTATAAAACGATCATATAAGAGATGTTGATTATAAACTCTAATTTACAATCCTCAATTGACACATTGTTTTCACTTGCCAAAATCTTCATGTTGTTACGGGTTAACAATTCTAATGTAGATGTGATATATAATTGTGTGCCATTGTCTCCACCACGGAGAACATTTTATATTATAATTATGTTTTTATATTATAATTATATTGCTTCCTTTTTTGAGTATCTGGATGGTATTAAATTGTTGTTATCTAGTTTTTCATTCCAGTTGCCTTCCTTAATTTATTAAATGCAAGTTTTTGTCTTGTTCAAGTTAAACTTGAACTGTATTAATATAATGTAATTGATTTCTGAATGATGTAGGCTAACGTTGTTATTCATGTATGTGAGTCCCTGCTTTATATATGATTTATGAATTCATTAATTATTTATCGGTGAAGTATTTAACTATTTAACAAACAAAAAAACTCCGTTCTTCTGATATCCACGTCGTTCTTCCCAGCAGGTTCTCGTTAATGAGAGGAACATAAAGACCTCCTCCCTCCATAACCGAGACAGAAGCTCCTTCCTGTCCAGAATGCGCGCGGGTGACCCTTCAGACCTGCTGCGCGCGCTGCTGGCCGCTCTGTTTGTTTTGGCCTCCTCGCTACCGGGAAGTTGCGCCTGCCCGAAATCATGCGCGTGCTACGTTCCCAGCGAAGTGCACTGCACGTTCAGATACCTGACCGCCATACCGCGCCAGATCCAGCCGGCTGTGGAACGAATTAACCTAGGGTGAGAGAAACAGTCTCTCTCTCTCTAATATGTCTCTCACTCAACCTCTCGCTCTTACCCTCCCTCCCTCCCTCACACACACACACACCTTTTCAAACACATACATCCCCCTCTCCCCCCTCTCCCCCCCCTCTCTCTATTTTCATCTCCATGAGGAATGGAAAGACTTTCCCCTGCAGTCTTAGTGAGTAGAGTGATGATCCCTGACACTGTGACACTGTTTCTGTTTCCGCAGCTACAACAGTATAACTGAGCTAAGAGAGGGAGATCTGTCTGGACTGGTTCACCTAGAACTTGTCATGCTTCACAGCAACACCATCCAAAACATCCAGGACAGAGTCTTCCAAGACCTCCAGTCCTTACAGGTACATAACCTCTTCCAGACATGACTAAACCATCCTCCACTCATCCCTCGGGGGGTGAATCATCTTGTCTCGTCCCTGTGGAGCATGTTAAAGTTTTCCTTGATCGTTCCGGTGAGGAGAGAGTATCGTTCCCAGGTTTGAGGTGTGAATGTGTGAAGGTTGTTGAGAGAACGGCACAGAAAACCCATTTAGGAAACTGTCAAGATGATCTCATTCTCTGCCTGGAGTTCGGTCACAGTTCTAATGCGGCTACATGCTTTTCTCTTCGGGTTCAAAGACAGCTGTAGGTCCTGAGGGTCACAGGAGAGTTGGGGAAATTCATAAGAGAGAGAAAAAAAAACTCGGACAGCTTTTCTTTACAACACTTTTGTGTAATCTGTAGCTTTGTACTTTTCACAGCATCTGATATATGAAGGCACTCTCAGATGGGCTGCCCTCTCCTCCACTCTCAGCTGGGCTGCCCTCTCCTCCACTCTCAGCTGGGCTGCCCTCTCCTCCACTCTCAGCTGGGCTGCCCTCTCCTCCACTCTCAGCTGGGCTGCCCTCTCCTCCCTCCTCCAGCCCTGTTTCAAACCAGACTTCACCAGAGCAAAAGCTCTCGGCCGCAACGAGCCTGACAGAAATACCTTTGTTAGCGACACACTTTCACTCCCAAGGTGTCACTAACTCAGACCCATAAATCTCCCATAAAGTGTAACTGAACTCTAGAACCTTTATTTTTTGGGGGGTTATACTTCTACGATCATTACTCACACAGGGCCAGCCTCAGCCTTCCTTGGAGGAATCTAAAACTACATCTTTTATTAGCTTTATTGGCACAGTGTGCAGACACACTAGGATGTATGTTTGAGTCAAAGAACATTTGGTTGGAAATACCAACTCTTTTTGCCCCTTAAAAACCTTTACAGGAATGTGTGACTTCAGAGTATCTTTTTGAGTTATACCAGGGAGAGGTTGTCAGAACACCTGTTTGTTAATGTACCACTTAAGTGTTTGAGGGAGCTTCAAAATGCTTTGACCAGAAACCAATTAGAGGGAGCCCAGGCTGCAACTGTGGTTTGTTTTTCCTCTGTAAATCTAAAGGTTGTCAACCCCTCGCTTTCCCTCCCCACACAAGCCTCTTCTGTTGTGACAGAACACTGCTGCTCTTCCTCTTTCACATCTCTCAGGTGCTGAAGATGAGCTACAACCAGGTGAGGGAGATACGCAAGGAGACGTTCAAAGGCCTGCAGAGCCTGGTGCGACTCCATATGGACCACAACCGCATCGAGTTCCTCGACCCCGAGGCGTTCTACGGCCTGACGGCGCTGCAGCTCGTTCACCTGGAGGGGAACCTCCTCCAGCAGCTCCATCCTGACACCTTTGTGACCCTGAGACACAGCCAGGTGTTCAAGGTGTCCTCCATCAGGAACATCCACCTGTCGGACAACGCTCTCTCCAGCCTCCCGGCCCACCTGTTCTCCGGATGCGCTCAGCTGGAGAACGTCTTCCTCCATGGAAACCCGTGGTCATGTGACTGCCGTATGGAATGGTTCCCCGCCTGGGCGCAGAGGAACACAGGTGAGGGGAACTCGTTTGGTTTGGTCTTACTTTACGACAAAGGTTTGTCTTTGCTCAGCATCAAGATGTTCCCTGAACCTGGGGAGGGATGGGGATCTTTTAGTCATATTTCTGTTCCAGGATTGGCATGAAGGATTCCTCTCTTGTGTAAAGTCCTTTAGATGTATTATACGACCGGGTACAGGCACTCTGGCAGTTTTACTGCGCATGAAAAGCATTGTGAGACAGCAGCAGCAGCATCAGACCATACACATCTGGTGGAATCTCCAAACGCATGGAATGAAGATACCTCTTCCTCACCGCAAGCATCTTACTCAACACAAAACTCTATTTGTCTGTAAGCTAATGTTGCGTGGGAGGTGTGCGGAAGGAGTCCAGCAGGAAATGCATGTCTGTCCAAAGCCGATAGATAAATTCAGAGTGAAGACAGATCTCGACTTCAGACTTGTTTCAAGGATCATCTCCATCTTGGTCTCAGCAGGAGAGAGAAGAAGGGGGATGAAAGGGCCAAACAGAGACAAACACAAACTGCAGTCAGGGGGCTTGAAAAGTCATGCAGTTCCAGTGAGATCTTACTTTGTGTACAGATAAACATGAAGAGCATTAATGTTTTTCTCAGAGCGATGAAATGCCTTTCAGATAACCTCTCCCTGCCTCTGTTTCGCTGTCTTTCTCCACCCTCTCCATTTCTCTCTCTCACTCCCTCTTTTTCGTTTCCTCTGCTCCCTCTCTCTCTCTTAAACACCATGTCCTGAATGTTTCCCCAGGTGTGCTGAAATGCAAGCGAGACAGGAAATATGCCCGAGGTCAGCTCTGCCCTCTCTGTGACACCCCGACCCCCTCCCACGGCAGAGTCATGGCCAAGCTTCCCAGAGAGGCCTTCTCCTGCTCCAAGCCCTGGATCCAGTCCCATCTGAAGCAGCGGAACATTACCCTGGAGGAGGGAGATTACACTCCTGTCTCCTCCCGTGACTTCATCGCTCCCATCGGCTCCCTCCATATGAACCTGACGGATCAGTTCCAGAACGACGCCAGCCTCTCCTGCACTGTCCAGAGGCCCTCAGCCATGGAGGACCTGTCCTTGACCGTGGAGGAGGAGGGAGAGGCTAACGTCACCATGCTAACCGCTAGCATCTCCACGTTTCTGGTCTGCAACATCGATCACGAACACATCCAGCCGCTGTGGCGCATTCTGGCCACCTACAGCGACGTGGCCATGAGGCTGGAACGGGGTCTGATGCTGGCTAGGAGCCCGGAAATGGTGTACAGCTACAGGCAGTTGAGGGGCGACCAGGTAGGAGAGGACATCCACACAGATGTTGAGGCTGAGGTCAAGGCTTCTCCTGCCTGGCTGATGCAAGGAGAGGTCAGCTTTCAGCTGGACCGCACCACCACCACATTCTCCACCCTGCATATCAAGTACCAGTCTGTGGTCAACCTAAGGGTGGAGATCGGAGCGCCGAAGAAGGATCGCTACAGCTGGACCATGATCAGACGAGACAACCTGACCAAGACTGAACACGCCGTCCTCATCGGTGTGTAGCTGTGTGATCGCATGCTTCTTTAAGGGGGAGATTTGGTTTGTTTCACTAAAGTGTCTTCTTTTTTTAGAAGACAGATTTTGCCTTGTCTCTACCTGAAAGTCTCCCTTCTCTCGCAAGAGTATAACAACTTTTACTTCATATTTGGATAAAACCAAGAAGCTAAACCGCTAAACCAACTAATCCAAACTGTGAATGCTATTGTGTCTCCAGGGGGCACCGTGGAGCTGAAATGTGTGACCCTGGGAGAGCCCAGACCATCGGTGGAGTGGATCCTAGCTGAAGGCACCAAGGTGCGGGCTCCCTACACCAGTGAGGACCAGCGTATCGTGATCATGGCCGACGGACGGCTCATTCTCCGGGAGGCGGATGTTTCGGACTCCGGCCTCTACCGCTGCATCGCCACCAACTACCTGGACGCTGACATGCTCAGCTTCCGGATCACGGTGCTGTCGTCCGACGTGGAGGAAGCGGAGGTGAACGGGGTCCAGCTCTCACGGCCGCTGGGTCAGGGTCTGGTTCTGGACTGTGGTTCCTCTGGGAGCCCTGAGGCCTCAATCCAGTGGATTCTACCTGACAACACGGTGCTGGATAAGTCCCATAAGAACCGGAAGCTCTACGAGAACGGAACCCTGGGAATACAGCATCTGACTGGCCAGGACCGAGGGTTCTACAGGTGCCTGGCAGCCAATCACCTGGGAGCAGACCTGCTGGTGTCGCAAGTCACCGTGACGGGTCAGAGATCACATGATAGGGCGGAGGGGGACCAGGAGTGGTACGGGGAGGGGTACGGGGAGGGGGACAAGGAGGGGTACGGGGAGGGCTCTGGAGGAGAGGTGGCGATTGATCCCAGTGTGCAGGAAGAGGATGGGGTGTCTCTTGGTGAGACGATCTCTGAAAGGACCAGTCAGGAGTCCAGGACCCTCACCTCAGATCGTCCTTATCCCAGACAAAAGCCACACAGCAGGGGGTCTGTTGGCAGGCTGGGAGGACGGAGGAAGGGTTCCGGCAACAGCAGGCGGACTGGGGCCTATAGGAGGGTCTTTGACAAAACCTCCAGGAAAGTAGACCCCCAGATGTTTGCAGAGTTCATGAAAAAGGCCCAAGGTGGAACCCCAGCCAAGCCTGAACATGAGTCCGACCCTGGGGTGTCTGGAGATGGGGAGGAAGGCTCTGCTGAGGATCTTGCCCATGGAGAAGCTCTTATACCCCTCAGAACCATCGAGCCAACTAAGGAAAACACTCACAGTAGCACCATAGCAACAGCGACTGAGGCTGTGAGCACAGAGCAGTTTTACAGCCAGACCGAATCCATGGCAACTACGGACAGCAGTCAAAGTTATGTTACCAAAGAGACGGCAAACAGTCAAACCAGCGTCACTGTAACATCCAGGGAGCATCACAAGGACACCCATCAGCCGAGCGTTACCACGGCAACAGACACCGCATACACATTGACAACCGAGTCGAAAACTCAGTCCGATGCCACACCCATCGAGTCTACATTCACCCTTCCACCGGGGGGCGATGCAGAGGCTTCACATGCTGATGCCAGAGACGCCAGCGAGAGCTACGCTCTGGAGAGGAGTAGCAGCAGCACGCTTCCTGTCACCCTCCGCCTCACCGTGACCAACACCACCGACACCACCCAGCTCCTGTTCCCAGGAGATCCTCCCACCAACCCCGAAACATCCACCGCCATCTCCGGCAGCGGAACCACTCTGACCTTCCTCACCGACCCCAACATCACCCCCATGATGGACGGCCCTGGACTCCCCACAGAACCCATCGTCCACTCGTCCACGGACCCAGACACCCAGACCACTTTTACAGCCGTCACGACCACCGAGAGGCAGCAGGATGAGATCACCTTCCACACCACCCAGAGGATCAAGTCCCACCGCCTGCCGGCCGGGTCCACTATCATCTCCCGCCAGCAGATCCACATCATCCCCCCCAAGAAGAGGGCCCAAGGAGGGGGCCGTAGGAGGGGCCCCGGGAGGAGGAGGATCATCAAGCCCAACAGGATCACCGACATCCAGTCGATCCTGGACAAACTCAAGCAGCCTTCCTCCAAGAAGCAGGGCAGCAGGACAGTGCCATACAGCATGGAGCTGACCACAGGTAGGCTGTTTGACTAGGGGGGATGTGTCTGATTTCTACTTCTTAGTATAATACCATTCTCTGGTGATTTACAGTGCAGTAAATTGGGAATCAATAGACTAAAAGCCTTAGTTAGTGTCTCACTCAAGTTTTTATGAAAGTGTATTTTTCTTTCAGAGTGTGGTGAATGTGTGGACAATGGTAAGAGGAGGACTGGTGGCTTGACGGAGGCAACACCGTCCACTGTTACTCCTGGATACTCTGACGCCTCCACCCCCCTGCCCCCCTCCACCCCCCTGCCCCCCTCCACCACCCTGCCCCCCTCCACCACCCTGCCCCCCTCCACCACCCTGCCCCCCTCCACCCAGTCCCAGGCCAGGGTAGAGGTCTCCAATGGTTACATTACCTCCGCTGACGACCCGGAGGCCGACCCCACACCTGATCCTTACATGACAGATGAGCCCTGGACCTCTAGAACCACCACCACTACCACCGCTGCCTCTAAGGTGATCCGGGGTCGAATCCCCTGGGACAGGCTGTTTGGTGGCAGGGACAGGAAGAAAGAGATACTAGACAGGTTCCGGAAGCCAGTCAGACCCCCTACCAACACAAAGAGCTCAACAACGGTCAAACCAACGACTGAGTCTGTGACCGTGGCTCCCCCAAGGAGAGAGGAGAACCCAGATGCCTCCTCTGGAGACGACTACGATGACTCTTTCTCTTCGCCCTCGGAGACTCTGCGTTCAACCACAACCAGGCCTCCCTCTGACCGGAGGACCACGACTCCTTCAGCCAGCACACAGTCCTCCCTGGACATCCGCACCATCCCCTCCCCACCCACCGCCGAGCCACCCCCGGGAGAAGCCCCGGGCGAGGCCTCCTCCTCTGGGTCAGAATCAGAGGTGTCTGGCCGGTTCCCCTCGCGCAGGTTTGGGGGTAACCGTAGACCAAACGGAGGAGGGTCCAGGAGGGGATTCAGGGGGAGGAGACCCTTCAGGAAGTCCACCACAACAACCGTTCCCACCAGCACAACAGAAGCTGCAACTACCATGGAGACCACCATGGAGACTACAATGGAGACCACCATGGAGACTACAATGGAGACCACCATGGAGACTACAATGGAGACCACCATGGAGACTACAATGGAGACTACCATGGAGACCACCATGGAAACCACTAGAATGCCGCAGCACACTGTCTCTGTGTCCAAGCCTCTGTACACGCCCTCCAGAGAGGCTGAGCGGTCAGCTGTGACGGTGTCCACTGACCCCTACTACGACGACTGGAGGGAGCCTTCGACCAGCCGACCACCAGCCTACACCAGAGCCCCAAGCACCTCTACTACACCCAACCCCGTCACCACATACAGGCCCTACACCACATACAGGCCCTACACCAGCACCAGATCATACAGCAACAATGTCAGGGAGAGCAGCAACGCCAGACCACCCTCAGGCAGAGAGGGGGGTCGGCCCACACGGAGGACTCTGATCGGAACACCCAGGCCCACCATGTCCAGTAGACCAAGAGGACAAGACGAGAAGCGCATGATCTTTGACATCCTGACGGTCCTGACAGATGAGCATGGCCACAGCAGCACCCAGCGGCCCTACAGCAGGCAGGACATAGACAACGTCATCTCCAAAGCCTACAACCACATCACTGGATACGACACCACCACCTCCAACATGGTAGGCTTCGAGCCTTCCACACCCAGCCTGTTCAACAAGCCTAAGATAGTGGGGGGAAACGCTGCCAGTTACACTGTCCTCTCCAACTCTAACGCCTTCCTGCCCTGCGAGACGACAGGAAACCCTGAGCCTTCCATCAGCTGGAAGAGGTTCTCCTCAAGCACAGGTAGGAGGAGGGAGGGAGGGAGGGAGGGGGGGAGAGAGAGGGAGGGAGAGGGGGAGAGAGAGGGAGGGAGAGGGGGAGAGAGAGGGGGAGAGAGGGAGGGAGGAGATACACTGCCGAGGTCCTACTGCAAATCTTTTTTTAACGATTTGTTTTTGTCTCTCTTTTAATGTATCTTTCTCTGTTCTCTGCCCCTCCACTTCTCTCTCTGTTCATCTCTCTCCCCCTCTCTCTCCCTCTCTCCCCCTCCTCTCCCCCTCTCTCCCCCTCTGTCTCTCTGACAGGGAGCACAATAACAATCACAGGGCGGATGGGCAAGTTTGAGGTGTTCAAGAACGGTACGCTGTCCATCCAGAACGCCAACATCAAGGACCGTGGCCAGTACCTGTGCTTGGCAGAGAACTCCCTTGGCTCCGACAAGCTCCTGGTCATGCTGTCGGTGGTGGCCTACCCCTCCCGCATCCTGGAGCCCAAAATGAGGGAGATCCAGTCCCACTCGGGGGGGAAGGTGGAGATGACGTGCAAGGCCGAGGGACGTCCCTCTCCTCTGGTGTCCTGGATCCTGGCCAACCGCACCCAGGTCAGAGGTCACCACTCCAACCAGGACCGGGTGTGGGTGACCCCAGAGGGCACCCTGGTCATCCAGCAGGTGACCGTCTACGATCGAGGTCACTACAAGTGCATCGCCAGCAACCCGGCGGGGGCCGATACAGCCACGGTCAGACTGCAGGTGGTTGCAGCGCCCCCTGGTATCCTGGAGGACAAGAGGCAGCATGTGAAGGCAGAGGCAGGTCAGGACCTGTGGGTTCCCTGCACCAGCCAGGGGACCCCTCAGCCCACGGTGCACTGGGTGCTGTTCGACGGCTCTGTGATCCGCCCCCTGAGGACTTCCCCTGACCCTAGGGTATCCGTGTTCCTAAACGGGACGCTCCTATTGGAGGATGTGGCGGTGACAGACAGCGGGAAGTATGAGTGCATCGCCACCAGCTCTACGGGCTCGGAGCGCCGCGTGGTTACCCTGGCGATAGAGAAGAGGGAGACGGCGCCGCGGATCGTGGAGGCGTCGCAGCGCAGGACGGAGCTGGAGTACGGAGAGCAGCTGAGGCTGCAGTGTTCTGCAAGCGGGGACCCCAAACCCTCCATCATCTGGAGGCTGCCCTCCAAGGCTGTGGTGGAACAGAGGCACAGGTACTGAGACAAACTACATACACACTCTAACATAGTTACTGTACATTACACTGTACATAACATGACACACACTCACAGACTTACTGTCCCAGACACACACAGTCATACACTTAGTCACACTTGTACTGTACCAGACAGAAATACAGTCACACACCGGAAACCATGCGTTAAGTATTATCTCAGTGTGTATTCACAGTGGGCAGCCCTGAAACACCAGAGGTTGTTTCAGAAGAGGAATCTCTGCCTCTTCAGAGCTGCTTGTTCCTAGTCTCCATTCAGGCCGTGGGGACTCACAGTTTAACAGGAACTTGGACTTTAGAAACCTGGATTGTAGACAGAGAGTCTTTAAAGTTGAAAACCCTTCTTTGAATGGTACTCAATCTTTCTGGCATAAATTGAGCACACTGAGTGGAAATATGTCTTGGGATCTCTTGGGATAATCGTTATTTATACCTCTGAAATATCCAAGTTTTCATAGTGAAGTTGAGGTTTTGGGTTTCTATTTTCTCTCGATTTCTGTTTCCTGCCCTGCTGGTGATTCCCTGAGGCGCTGGATAATAGTGTTAGTGTTTATACCTGAGGATTAGTCAAAGCACTGCTCTCCAGAGTCTGAGGAGACACAATGAGATATGATGGTCCTCAACCTCACACACTTTAAAGCTGAATCAAGTCAGACTGGGTCCCTTTGGAAGCAGTCCAAGAGTGATTAAAGAAGCCATTGGAATGGAACTGGATCTTTAAAATTTAACAAGCTGAACTCTGGAGGTTGTGAAGGATGGGACTGTCTTCTTTCTGGGGGGGGATTTGATTGATTTAGTTTACAATCCTAATTGTTGATTTTAGGTCCAATCGTTGTGGATAAGCAGTCTAATGTAAAATTCCCCTTGAAATTGTAATTCAGAGAGCACCTGGTATTAACTTTAAATAGATGCTGTTCCCTTCTATGACCTGCATGTTAATAAGCTCTGATAACGCTGTCGATTAAAACCTTAAAACAAACCCCAGATTACATCCTACCACATACTGTATTTTAACAACGTGTCATAGCTCGCGGTGGAAGCTAGGCCAGGTTTCCAGGCCAACTCTCTCTTCCCTCCATCTCTTCTCACTTACGACAGTTCTCATCAAGCCAGAACATGAACACATAAGAACCACTGGACCCTTTGCCCAGGAAACAAGATGGCCACTTTTCCAAGTTCCACATGGTGAAAGATCCACAGTGTCCCAGGCTTCCCTGACCTGGCTCCTTCAGTCCCCCTGATCACGATCCTGACAGACTGCCTCTGTCTCTGTATGCCAGAGACCAAGCAGAGGTTTGACTATCATGCTGGTAACACAATACCATCTGTGTCCTAGCTAATGGCTTGGATCACCACTCGCCTTGTTTAATCGTTATTATCCTCACAACCATGTCCCAAACCGGCTTTATATAAACACTTACAGCTTGCTTTCATTTTTTTTCGCGTTTTGTGTATTTCTTTATGAACCGTGATAAACGCCTGTTTTGTAGCTGTGATGTTTTCTTTCGTCGTTCTAGAACTGTAGAAGCGAAGCCTTATTATGGGATGCCGATGGCCTTGATGTGAGACAGATGATATATGCTGGTGTTGATGTGCTGTAAGGAGGACAGGTTGGAGCAGAGACACACTTGTGTGTTTCCTGGAGATGAAGAGAAGCTCATAGCAGGAGGCTCCCAAGCTCCACAGGAGGAAAACTCATTTCCCAGGTTACATGTGAGGACATGACAGCTGCTGACTCAGCACAAATCAAAACAGAGAAGTTTGTTCTCCGGTTTTAGTTTTACACATGGCACAGTTTCCACAGAACAAAAATGCTGATGATCGTTTACCAAACTTACCGCACTGGTTAAGAAGAGAGAGTTTATGAGAACCGCAGTCTCATTCCTTCTGTGTGGTTCCTGTGTGGTTGTGGTTTGCTGTTTTCATGAGAATGATTCCATGGATTCCTTCTCTCACTCCCCCAGAATGGGCAGCAGAATTCAGGTCCTGGACAACGGCACCTTGATCATCAACCCTGTCAACGATAAGGACTCTGGGGACTACCTGTGCGTGGCCCGCAACACCATCGGAGATGACTTCCAGCTGATGAAGGTGTTCGTGTCTCTGACGCCCGCCAGGATCGAGCCCAAGCTGTACGGCAAGAAGCAGGTGCAATATGGGAACGACCTGAGGGTGGACTGCAAGGCGTCCGGGGCTCCAGAGCCAGAGATCTCCTGGGGGCTTCCTGACGGGACGCTGGTCAACAGCGCCCTGCAGTCTGACAGCAGTGGTGGAGGAGGGCGCTCGAAACGCTTCATCCTGTTTGATAACGGGACTCTGTATCTGAACCAGGTGAGTCAGGGAGGTCATGCCTTAGACTCCCCCCTAACTGAGCAACGGAGCCTATCAAAACTTAGGTTCAGGGAAACCTTAACACTAAAGTAAAGGTTGTATTTGATTTGATTTTGTTTTATTTTAATAGACTATTTTTCAACCAGCTTACTTCCTGTCTGTTGCTAGCAGCTTCCTGTCAGTAACCCGGTACGTCACTTCCTCTTCCAGGTTGGCATCTCGGAGGAAGGCGACTACACTTGCTACGCTGAGAACCAGCTGGGTAAGGACGAGATGCACGTCCACATCACCGTGCTCACAGCCGCCCCGCGAATACGCACGCCCAGCAGGACCTACGCCAAGGTGGCGCCCGGAGACAACATCCGCTTCGACTGCGAGGCAGCTGGTGAGCCCAAACCCAAGATCCTGTGGATGTTACCGAGCAACGACATGATCGCAGCGTCCAACGAGCGCTTCCTCATGCACGTGAACGGCTCGCTGGACATCAGAGAGGCCAAGCCAGTGGACGCCGGCGAGTATGTGTGCATGGCCCGCAGTACAGCTGGGGACGACAGCAAGGTGTACAAGTTAGAAGTTGACGGGAATCCACCAGTGATCAACGGGTACTACCAGAATCGAACAGTGGTGAAGGACACCGCAGCCAAATACTCCAGGAAGCTCATCGACTGCAAAGCGGAGGGACACCCTCCCCCGAAGATCACCTGGATCATGCCGGACAACATCTTCCTCACGGCTCCGTACTACGGCAGTAGGATCATCGTGCATCCCAACGGGACACTGGAGTTCCGGAACGTGCGTCCAACCGACACGGCAGAGTTCATCTGCGTGGCGAGGAATGACGGTGGGGAGGCTGTGATGGCGGTGCAGCTGGAGGTCACGACCTCTCTCAGACGGCCCATCTTCAAGAACCCTTTCAACGAGCGCGTCGTGACCCACATGGGGAAAACCACCGTGCTCAACTGCTCCGCCAACGGACACCCCGTCCCAGAGATCACCTGGCTGCTGCCAAACGGAAGCCGCTTCGTCCCCGGGCCCGAGCGCGGCCCGCGGCATCGCCTGGGCAACGACGGCACGTTTATCATCTATAACCCCAACAAGGAGGATGCTGGGAAGTACCGCTGCTCCGCCAAGAACTCCGTGGGCTACATCGAGAAGCTGATCGTCCTGGAAGTGGGGCAGAAGCCATACATCCTCACCCACCCCCGGGGGATCATACGCAGCGTGTCCGGGGACCCGCTCTTCCTGCACTGCCTGGCGGACGGAAGTCCCAGACCCGGCATCTTCTGGACCCTCCCAGGAGGCCACAGCCTGGCCCGGCCGCAGGTGCAGGGCCGGTACCATCTGATGGAGAACGGCACCCTGGTGGTGAAGGACACCACCCTCCACGACCGGGGGAACTACGTCTGCCGGGCGAGGAACGATGCGGGCGAGGCTGTCCTCAGCGTACCGGTCGTCATCATCGCCTACCCACCCCGCATTACCACGGGCCCACCCTCCACTGTCAGGGCGGTGGCTGGGGCTCCAGTCCAGCTCATCTGCGCTGCCATCGGGATCCCCAAGCCAGAGGTGTCCTGGGAGCTGCCGGATCACTCGGTGCTGTCAGCCGCGAGTCAGGGACGTCCCCGGGGCAGCGAGTTGCTGCACCCACAGGGAACCCTCATCATCCAGAGGCCCACCACCTCAGACTCCGGCACCTACAAGTGCCTGGCTAAGAACCACCTGGGCACAGACACACGGGTCACCTACCTGAGGGTGCTGTGATAGACAGGATGAGGAGGAGGTCGATACGAAGTGGGGATAAGGAGTGGGGATGAGGAGTGGGGAGAAAGGAGTATGGATATACAGGCAGAGTGTGGATATAGAGTATGGAGTAGGAGTGTGAATATAGAGTGTGGATTAGGAGTGTGGATATAGAGTATGGTTACAGAGTGTGGATGTGCCAGTATAAAAACAACCAAGAACCTGCTCTAGTACTTATCTTGTAGCGTCTCCTTTATTTGACACGATTCTGCCACAGTGGACTTGTATTCCATGTGGATCAGAGCTTGTGGGCTTCTACTAGCCCAGTGAAGGAAAGGAATGAACAAAGACACAAGAGGGAGGAGAGGAAACAGAGAAGGTCCTGTTCTCTGCCAGGAACTCTGGGAAGGCGAGAGGTTTTATTCTTGACATAACGTGGATGTCTGAGGGTCTGGAAACCTTTTGAGTGGTTTTCATTTAGACTGTTTATTAAGAGGAAGACCGCACGGCCAAAGCTAGACTGCGTTTTCTTCCAGACGCTGCAGCAAAACAAGGATGAAGTTACAGCCCAGGAGAAGCTCTCCCTCTGGGACTGAACCCCCACAGACTCAGCATGTTTACGGTTCGTGACTCAAGGTTTTGCGACCGAAACTGACGCAGTGAAACTGGGACAATAGACACTTTCATAGAAGGAGAGCCATTTTTCTATCAGTCAGAAATCGGAACTTTCCTTTGCATATGAACAGAGCTATTAATAGTAAAAGACACCATATAAATATTAGGATTAATTTTACACTGGACGAGTTTACTGAAACTTCATAGTTATACATTTCTTGTTTCTCTGTGAAGAACTTTGTCTGGTAATTGCTTATTGTTCACCTAAGATAACCTAATGAAGTGACTCTTTTATTGTTCCCTTGGTATGTATCCTCACTAGCATTGGTGTTCATGACTTCGTACAGTATCCATTTCATAGTATATTTTGTGGAAAATATTTACTCTACGGAAATGTATAGATGCAATTTGTGATACCCAGGAAAAAGAATTAAACTGGAATTTGCGCCATGTTTTTGAATTGTGTACGTCATTTATATTGGGGAGGACCAGGAGACAGAGATGCACCCATCCAGGAAGCTGCTGGAGCTGGAGGGGTCAGCTTGTTTATGTTACCAGGGTGACAGGATGATGATTTGGAGACCACACACACACTCACACACACTCACACTCCAGAAAGTCCCCTACATTAAGAACAATTGCTCTAAACCAGGTTACGTCTTCGCAGGAATATTCCATCTGTAAAGGTGAGGTCAACCACTGGAAACAATTTTGAGAGTAAATTACGACAAGTTATAGTTTCTTTTTAATGACGCTCATCAAGAATACGTAAGAAAACAACCTTGTTGCTCCTGTTGACTTAAATTTGACCTCAGCTTCCAGCGTCATGACAACACTGTCTGTTCCAAACAATCCTTTAGTGGACTGGGTGGTAAAAGAAAAACAGTATAACTTCATTAAGATACAGTCATATCTGTATTTCTTACCCCCCGTGGATCAGTCTTCAGCAGTAAGACCAGGCAACACTACTGAGAGTTGTCCCTGACAGATATAATATATATAATTACATACATGTATTACATATTGAGTCTTCTCTTCGTGAACAGGGTTTGGTGCAGGTGGTGAGACACACCCCAGACAGGAAGAGAGTAATCGTCTCATAAAGATGTGGGCCGTGAGCCTGGTTAGGAGAAACCGCTGCCATAGCAACGAGGGGAGACCAAATCAGACGTAATAAACCAGTCTGGCAAAACTCTGCCCAGAAAACAGACAGTTGGATAAGAGTGACACTTCATGGAGACGCTGACCTGAGTATGATTTCAGTTTTGTTTGTTGTTTCAGTTGAGGGTTGGAGTTGTTGGAGTTTATGTCCTATTAGCTGCTGTGTTTCTGGGTTGGGGGGGTGGGGGGGGGGGGCACTCTAACCCCTTCACCCCCGTTTCTCTGAATACCACAGTGAAAAGGGCCTGACAAATAAATACGTAAAAATGTTTAACTTAAAACCAGGAAAAGAATGTATGACTGTGCGTGTGTCTGTATGTGTGTCTGTGTCAACTTTACAAAAGATTCATTCTTCTGTCAATTATTTTCATCCATGATTTTAAAATACTGCCACTTTTAACCTACGAGCCTCCAGGAGAGGGGCCACATCTTGTGATATGCACTCCAGGCCTGGCTCACCAAAGGCAGGGTCGCCCGGCCCATGGCTCCCCCTCCTCAGGGAAGCCCTCCTGTGTGATCCACATCTGTTTGTTTTTCTTCTGGGTCCCTGGAGAAATCCCACAGGGCCTGTATTACTGATGAGCTGAACCCTGGGTGACCCTGGCCTCAAACACCCATCATCCACCCTGGATGATGACCCCTGTGACCTCGTCACACCCTCAACGGTCTTTGGCTGTTTACGGACAAGATTACATCGATTTCCACAAGCAATGTTGAAGCAGTAACCCTACAGGAGGGTCTCTCTCCAGGAGCAGGGTTAGAGTGTAACCCTACAGGAGGGTATCTCTCCAGGAGCAGGGTTAGAGTGTCACCCTACAGGAGGGTCTCTCTCCAGGAGCAGGGTTAGAGTGTCACCCTACAGGAGGGTCTCTCTCCAGGAGCAGGGTTAGAGTGTCACCCTACAGGAGGGTATCTCTCCAGGAGCAGGGTTAGAGTGTCACCCTACAGGAGGGTATCTCTCCAGGAGCAGGGTTAGAGTGTCACCCTACAGGAGGGTCTCTCTCCAGGAGCAGGGTTAGAGTGTCACCCTACAGGAGGGTATCTCTCCAGGAGAAGGGTTAGAGTGTCACCCTACAGGAGGGTCTCTCTCCAGGAGCAGGGTTAGAGTGTAACCCTACAGGAGGGTATCTCTCCAGGAGCAGGGTTAGAGTGTCACCCTACAGGAGGGTATCTCTCCAGGAGCAGGGTTAGAGTGTCACCCTACAGGAGGGTCTCTCTCCAGGAGCAGGGTTAGAGTGTCACCCTACAGGAGGGTATCTCTCCAGGAGCAGGGTTGGAAACATCTAAAAGTGCTTAGCGGTTTCCGTAGCGACTGAGAGTGCGTGCCAGTGCTGGCAGGGAGAATGAAAGATCTTAGAAGTTGAGAAATGATGGTAAAGAAAAAGAGCAAGTCTAAGTAGATGGAGCACGAAGGGAGTTAGGGTGAGACATATTTCTGCTCTCTGGCAGCAGTTCCTCAACAAACAAAATCCCGAAGCCTTTTAAGTTTCCAGAAGTTTTCCGAAAAACCTGAACATGGAAATCTGGAACGTGGGAAGAGCAGGAGAGATATTGGCCCGAGATGCTGTTGATATGACCACACTGTTGTCATGGATACGCGGAACATGTTGCGTTTCACAATCTTTAAACTTCACAGCTAGTGTGAGTGAAACTCAAAGAAGGGGAAAAAGTTGACCACACGCTTAGTTTGGGCTCCAGTCCAGCAAATGCCTTTGGATGGAAAACCATACTATGCATTCACACACACTCATATGCACACACATACTCACACACTCATAAGCACACACATACTCACACACTCATACGCACACCCATACTCACACACTCACACACACACATACTTGTTCACGGAACTCTGCCTCACAATCTGCGGTGATGTTAGAATTTCACATCGACATCCCAGAATCCACACCTCCATCTTCCAGACACAAGGGAGAGATTCATCTTCCCGCTGCCCCCCCCCAGACCCCCTCATTCCTGGGGTTGGGACCCCCACATCAGAAAGCAAAGAGAAACATCACAGACACTGCAGAATATTTTCAAAACGGCACGGTCGAATTTCGCTGCGTCTTCAAGCTGAGATTGAACTGTCTCCGTGCCAACGCCGAGAGACCAGTTCCATCCTTCTGCTCCCTGACAACCATTCAGGTAGAATTCCATCCTGCCTCTTGAGTAAGCAAACACAGGAGCTCTGGAAGGTTCTGTTTGAGTACCTCATCAGCCTCAAGTCCTGGTGAGACCATTTTAATGGGCCCATATCTCAGGGGCACAGGAAGTACTTTCATGGGGTCTCTCTGATCTGATTGGTTCCAGATGTGACACAGGTCCTGGGAGCATAAACAGGTGGGTGGACGTGGCCAATCACAGCCTTCTCCTTTAGTCCCCAGACAAAGTCTGTGATCAGGAAAGACATCAAAGCAGATCCTGAGGCCAGACACAACACCTCATATTACACACAGACACCTTTAGAGGTGTTCTAAAAGAATAAATACGCAAAAACACACTCCGTGTATTGAAGTGAGTACGATTACATTCAGTCGTTCATCAGATGATCTTATCCAGAACGACTTACAGCAAGTACAAGGACATTCCCCCCTGAGGCAAGTGGGATGAAGTGCCTTGCCAAAGGACACAATATAACGTTGACACAGCCAGGGTTTGAACCTGGTACCTTCTGATTACTAGCCCTACACTGTGCCACATGATCCTCAGTAACATGATCAATGACGCCACATCCGTTCAGTAAGAGTTGTCTTGTCTTGGACGAGCCCTGTGTTGGTGACCAGGCAGGTCTGTGACTCTCTGCAGGTCATCTCCATGTCTTGGCTGAGAGGCTGCATAAACCTTGTGAATTCAACCCAGTGGAGGATTTCAGTGGTGTGTTCTTGCAAAACAGGCAGTGTCAGAGCATCTCTGTCCCGTAAAGGGAGAACGGTAAAAAGTCAGATTTACAAGCGTCCGCATGGTGATCCTGTTGACCTCGTCATGGTTACGGTCCCTTGTTGACCTCGTCATGGTAACGCTCTATGAAGCAGTCACTGAAAGTTTATAAAGGCAGAAACAATTTGCTTCGTGTCTCTTAAAAAAAAGGAAGCGTTTGGATAAGATGGTGTCAGAAGTTGGGAGCTGTTTGTACTGATCTTGGACAGGAAGTCCTGTGGAGGAACTTCACACTACCATAATGTTACTGTACATCTGATAAACATTGACCTAAAGCACTCCTCTCACAAGGAAACCGACTGGGTTTCCAGCCATGCAACCAGCCAAGCAGCCAGCCATGCAGCCAGCATGCAGCCAGCCAGCCAGGCAGGCAGGCAGACAGACAGCCAGGTGGACAGACAGCCATGCACCCTGGCAGTGAGAGCTAGACAGTAATGAGACCTGCAGGCCTTCTAAACAGCCTCCCAGTCCAGTTTAACAGCCTGTGGTACTTAACACTCATCATGACATCAGTTTCCTGACTACCTGTACTGTCCTGGCCATCTCACCAGGATGACCTCACAGCTCCCAGGCAACAGTAAAACACGCTCTGACATCACAGGAAAGAATGCACTTCACAACCTCCCAGTGTTCTGTGGTTGCTACCCAAGCTGTGTTGTGTTGGGATCTCCTGGAAGCCAGCAAAGAAATTACAACTGTCATAAAAAACACGTCATTATACGAACGTATTTTAAAAGTTATTTGGACGCTCTTAAACGAGGATGTCTGTGTGTAGGTGTGCATCTGTGTTTGGATGAATGTCTGTATGTTTAAGCAGCCCTACATCAGGGTATCAGGAGATAGGTGGCCTGTGGTGAATGAATTAACCTTAGGCAGCTGTTAGCCACCCTCGCAAACCTGTCAACAGTCACACAGTCTGAACCAGCTCCCTCCAACAGTCACACAGTCTGAACCAGCTCCCTCCAACAGTCACACAGTCAGAACCAGCTCCCTCCAACAGTCACACATCCAGAACCAGCTCCCTCCAACAGTCACACATCCAGAACCAGCTCCCTCCAACAGTCACACAGTCTGAACCAGCTCCCTCCAACAGTCACACAGTCAGAACCAGCTCCCTCCAACAGTCACACAGTCTGAACCAGCTCCCTCCAACAGTCACACAGTCAGAACCAGCTCCCTCCAACAGTCACACAGTCAGAACCAGCTCCCTCCAACAGTCACACATCCAGAACCAGCTCCCTCCAACAGTCACACAGTCAGAACCAGCTCCCTCCAACAGTCACACAGTCTGAACCAGCTCCCTCCAACAGTCACACAGTCTGAACCAGCTCCCTCCAACAGTCACACATCCAGAACCAGCTCCCTCCAACAGTCACACAGTCAGAACCAGCTCCCTCCAACAGTCACACATCCAGAACCAGCTCCCTCCAACAGTCACACAGTCAGAACCAGCTCCCTCCAACAGTCACACAGTCTGAACCAGCTCCCTCCAACAGTCACACAGTCTGAACCAGCTCCCTCCAACAGTCACACAGTCTGAACCAGCTCCCTCCAACAGTCACACAGTCTGAACCAGCTCCCTCCAACAGTCACACATCCAGAACCAGCTCCCTCCAACAGTCACACAGTCAGAACCAGCTCCCTCCAACAGTCACACAGTCAGAACCAGCTCCCTCCAACAGTCACACAGTCTGAACCAGCTCCCTCCAACAGTCACACAGTCAGAACCAGCTCCCTCCAACAGTCACACAGTCAGAACCAGCTCCCTCCAACAGTCACACAGTCTGAACCAGCTCCCTCCAACAGTCACACAGTCTGAACCAGCTCCCTCCAACAGTCACACAGTCTGAACCAGCTCCCTCCAACAGTCACACAGTCAGACCTCTTTATTTCTCAGTTAGTGTTTTGGGGTAAATGTGGAACACAGAAGATATTGTATGGAGGGTGTGTGTGTGTGTGTGTGAGTGTGTGTGAGTGTGTGTCTGCCAGGAACAGTAGCAGGAGAAACCTAACCCTGTCCAAACATTCATCAGGAAGAGCAGCTGCTCTCACTCTGAGAGAACACACACACATGCACACACACACACTCACACTTATATAGTGAAAATTACTATTCTAACATTTAGAAACATTTTATTGCTAAAATGTCTTTTTCACAATATTTTTTCTAACTTTCCCAACATTCCTTTTTTTGTTATTTTACCTTTCAAGACCCTTTTTCACATTTACATTTATTCATTTAGCAGATGCTTTTTTCCCAATTTTTATTTATTTATTGTGTGCCATGTGTGTGTTCGTGCCTATGTGTGCATCAACTGTGTGAGTGTGTATCTGTTTGTATGCATGACAAACAGACAGGAAGTGAAAAACACAGAAAGAGACAAGCTGACTCGGTCAACACAACCCTAAAGTCAGGAAGCCAAGGGTAGTCATGCCAACACCACTGGCACACACAGGAAAGAGATTAAAATAGAACCTTCCGCAGAAATTTACTTATAAGATTTCACTTGACCAGTGACAGATGAAGATCGAATGTAATCTGTATAAACAGTTACTCAACTTAATCTGATCAACAGGACACAAATTGGAGGAAGATGATGTTGATCACAGCTGAAGGAGAGATCAGCAAGGGGTCAGAGTAAACGTTCATATTCAGAATACTTTATTAATCCCTTAGGGGAAACTCTTTAGCAACAACGGCACACAGTCTCGTCAAAGCACACAGGGGTAAGGGTGTGAGGTAAAAGAGTAGAAGAGTGCACACAGGGGTAAGGGTGTGAGGTAAAAGAGTAGAAGAGTGCACACAGGGGTAAGGGTGTGAGGTAAAAGAGTAGAAGAGTGCACACAGGGATAAAGGAATAGGGGTAAAACCTCAACGCCTCAGGAGGTCCACAAAGCTGATAACCAGCTCAGTTAAAACACTTCTGTGTTTCATGTGGTTAGTTAAGGTTTGTGGAAACCCGCTAAGAGAAAGTCATGTTTCCACCGAAACTCAAAAAGTCAAATTAGGGTTATAATGTTTTTTTAAGGAAGGCCATGTTACACACCAGTCTGTGAGCAGACCACATCTTCCATGCTTGTGTTTCTGAGTGTGCATGTTCATTTATCTCTACAGTACAGCTTCAAGGGCCAAACTGATAGATTTACAACCAATATGACGTTATACAAAATACACCACATGAACGTTGGATGCGTTTTAAAACTCCACGATTAGAAACGGTCTGTTAAGAAAGAGTCTTCCAGCTGGACCCACACTGAGCAGATGAATCCCCTCCAGAGGTTCCTCTCACTGTCGTAAAACCATCTTGATGTCATGTGAAAGAGAGCTAAAGTTCTTACCAGGGGACAGCAAACTGCAGTGTCCTCCAAGACGTCTCCTAGCAACACACACAGGTTGTCTCCAAGCCAGCGGATGACTACACAAATGTACCTTGAGACAGATCCTTCCGGACAAACTAAAGTCCAGTTAACACTGGACAACATGACAAACATGAAGGCCAGTAAACACCTGCATCTCTACCTTCCAGCCTAGGTGTCAGAACACCTGCATCTCTACCTTCCAGCCCAGGTGTCAGAACACCTGCATCTCTACCTTCCAGCCCAGGTGTCAGAACACCTGCATCTCTACCTTCCAGCCCAGGTGTCAGAACACCTGCATCTCTACCTTCCAGCCCAGGTGTCAGAACACCTGCATCTCTACCTTCCAGCCCAGGTGTCAGAACACCTGCATCTCTACCTTCCAGCCCAGGTGTCAGAACACCTGCATCTCTACCTTCCAGCCCAGGTGTCAGAACACCTGCATCTCTACCTTCCAGCCCAGGTGTCAGAACACCTGCATCTCTACCTTCCAGCCCAGGTGTCAGAACACCTGCATCTCTACCTTCCAGCTCAGGTGTCAGAACACCTGCATCTCTACCTTCCAGCCCAGGTGTCAGAACACCTGCATCTCTACCTTCCAGCCCAGGTGTCAGAACACCTGCATCTCTACCTTCCAGCCCAGGTGTCAGAACACCTGCATCTCTACCTTCCAGCCCAGGTGTCAGAACACCTGCATCTCTACCTTCCAGCCCAGGTGTCAGAACACCTGCATCTCTACCTTCCAGCCCAGGTGTCAGAACACCTGCATCTCTACCTTCCAGCCCAGGTGTCAGAAAACCTGCATCTCTACCTTCCAGCCCAGGTGTCACTGAGTATTGACTGGCCTGTATTATGTTACATTCTGGCAAAAATGAAGACCGCATTTTGAGATGAGAAAAAAATTGGGGTGCCGGTTCAAAGCCAGGCTTAATATCCAACCAGTTCTTGTGATGTATTGTTTACACCTCTACTAAATATTATTAGCTAGCTAGCCTAGCTAGAACTAGCTACATTTACTGTTAGCAGCTACCCCTTTTTCCTCCAACGCATTTTGGATGTTAGTTCACAGCCAGTTCTTAATCTCAAAACAGTTTTCTGTTTCAACAACATAAGAAAAGAAAGAAAACCTCTGTGAAAAGGAAAACTGCTTCTTAAGGAGCATCAAAACATTTCTGGGCTAAAGTAAAAATCCGCTAGCTAGCGTTAGCATCGAGTTACCGTGATCAACAAGACAACAGGATTCTTTGACCACCGTTTATGTTTTTAACTATTCATATTTCAGCTAAACGGAACATGTAAATCAGCATTTGAATTGAAACGTGAAGAAAAATGTGCAGTGTTGTCGCTAAAACTGTTCTCATTTTACTGAGAAAAACGCTAACGTCTAGATTTTATCCGACTTCACAATATTATTTGTATGGACTTAAGAAAAAATAAACTAACTAACCTATATTGTTACTCACCGCTGGCAGTTGGCGCTACCGCGCTGGCGTTGCTAAGTAAGGTAATGACGTGATTCTGAGGTGACTCTCGAGCCCTTAAAAAAGCAAACCAGTGTTGTGCAATCCACTGTGGTAAAGAGGGGGTATCAGATATCAGGTATCAGTAAAAAAAGAGCTACACCAATACATGTGATTAGATTTAAACTGATGTTCTTGCTCTGTTGATAATGCTCATGTTGAGAAGGTCCTTGACCACTGATGTGCTGTTAGAACTCTGCAAATCTGATCTAGATCATCGACTGGACTTCAAATATGCTCAATAGAAAAGCATCTGCTAAACTGATCAAACAAATCTAAATGTTTTGGAGGCAGAATACCAGACTGCACATGCTGACATGGAACCCCATTTGGACACATCCTGTCAGACTCTTTGAGATGTAGCACAAGTTAACTTCCACCCTGTTGCTTAATAAACTTAGGATCTGAGCATCTTGGGGGGGGGGGGGGGGGGGGGGGGGGGGGGGGGGCAGACGGCTCCCGGAGCCGACATGGTGTGACAGGAAGTGGAAAGCAGAAGGGAGAGAGTCTGACTCTGTCACATTCCTCTTCCAGTGGGTCACTCACACATCAGGGTCTAAGAAGAGCAGAGAACAGGTCTTCATCTCCTGCAGGTCTAAGAGCAGAGAACAGGTCTTCATCTCCTGCAGGTCTAAGAGCAGAGAACAGGTCTTCATCTCCTGCAGGTCTAAGAGCAGAGAACAGGTCTTCATCTCCTGCAGGTCTAAGAGTAGAGAACAGGTCTTCATCTCCTGCAGGTCTAAGAGCAGAGAACAGGTCTTCATCTCTTGCAGTAGTCCAACGTCCTCCGTTCTGACTGAACTGACTCCATCCTGAACTTGGACGGAGAGACGGAAAGGGGGGAAGGAGAAAAGAAGAGAGAGTGCATAAGGAACTACCAGACCTGAAGTTCAAGCATCTTGCATACAGCAACAACCTGTGGGTATAATAGATTCATTCTTACTTATCATAATTTGTATATATATAAATATATGTATATACTGTATAAATGTACAGTAAACACTTTGAATACCTTTAAAATATCCATGATATTTTTTTCTAAATTCAGTTCTGTATTTTAAGCTAACAGTGAACTGTAGTAAAAGTCTTTTTTTGTATTTATTGCATGTGAAATAAGGTTGAGCTGCAGCATTGAGAAGCAGTGTTCTCACAGTAAGGTTTGATATACGTGACATAGTGAGTGTCATGTCTTCTGAACAGACTTCCTGTCTCCATGGACAACACAACCAGCTTCCCCTCTTCCCCCGCCAGCCCAAACCACAGCAGCAGCTGTTCCCGTGACAACGCGCTGAAGACAGTGGTGTTTCCTGTGCTGTACTCCCTCCTCTTCCTGTTGGGGCTATCACTCAATGGCCTGGCAGTGTGGGTGTTCCTCCGCACCCCCTCCTCCTCTCACTTCATCATCTACCTGAAGAACATCGTGGTGGCGGACGTCCTCATGACCTTCACCTTCCCCTTCAAGGTACAGACAGTCACACAGGTGACTGAGCAAGACTTGGCACATTGTAGAGCAAGTCTCAGGGGTGGTAGTCATCTGGACACTGTTTTCAAAATCGAATAATTTATGCTCCCATCCGGAAGTAATTCTCAACTGAGTTGAGAAATCGTTTGAGAATGTCTTCCAGATGGGCTAGAAAGGTTTTGATTAAACAAACATGACATCCCATGTCTGTTAATATAATAGTATAGGTGATGTCTTTATCCAAAACAATACAGGGTGGATTTGAACCTCTATAACCTTGGTGGGTGGATTTATAACTGCTCTTGATCTGATGTCATGCATTACCACTGAGCTAGAGCTTCTAACATCGACCTTGTTAGAAGTGTTCCTGTGACTTACGGCAGCATGTCTGTCTCCAGGTGCTGTCGGATTCCAACATGGCGTCCGTGGGCCTGCGCGTGTTCGTGTGCCGCGTGTCCTCCGTGTTGTTTTATCTCACCATGTACATCAGCATCCTTTTCTTCGGCCTCATCAGTGTCGACCGCTGCCGCAAAACCCTCCAGCCCTTCAGGGGCACCAACGCTGGCCGGCTGGCCTCCAGGAAGCTGCTGTCTGCAGGGATCTGGGTCACCCTGCTGGGCCTCTCTCTCCCCAACGTGTTCCTGACCAACCGGAGCCCCGCCTCAGCACACTTCAAGTGCAGCGACCTGAAGAGCGGTCCAGGCCTGGTCTGGCATGAGGTGGTCAACCATGTGTGCCAGGTGATCTTCTGGGGGAATCTGGTGACCGTGGTGATCTGCTACACTCTCATCACCAAGGAGCTGTACAGTTCGTATGCCCGGACCAGGGCCTCGCGGCCAGGGCAGGGCGTCAGACGGACCCCCACAGGGCCTGGAGGTCAACGGCAGGCTCGGAGGAGGAAGAGCGTCAACGCTAACGTCTTCCTCGTGCTGGCGGTCTTCTTCGTGTGTTTTGTGCCGTTCCATTTTGCCCGCGTGCCGTACACCATGAGCCAAACCCGCGGGCGTCTCTTCGACTGCAGACAGAAGCTGTTCTTCTTCCAGCTGAAGGAGAGCACTCTCTGGTTGTCCTCCATCAACTCCCTCCTGGACCCGCTCATCTACTTCTTCCTGTGCAAGTCCTTCAGGAGCACGCTGTTCCACACACTGAGGCTCCCCCCCGGGACCTGCAGCTGGCTGACTGGCCAGGCATCGGACTCACCCACGGGCGTGCTCACCCCTGTGCCAGGCTCCTGCAGCTGAACGTGGAGCAGGAGGTTCGAAACTGGACAGAGGGGAAGGTTACCGCTCGGTGGTTAAGAACACTTGCCGAGAGATCGAGAGGTTTCAGGTTAAAAATTGTGTTTGTTGTTTAGGATTAAATTGTTTGCTAAGTGAAAATTTTATCGTAATCAATATTAACAGGTGTAGTGGAGATCTTTTTACTTTGTATCTGTCAGAGACCAGAGAGGAAGTTGTGACTGTCCTCTCTTGTGATCACACTGCCCCCTTGGGGGCATCTGGATGAAGTGTTCTGATAGAAGGTAGAGGTGGACATATGGACACAAACAGCTGGGTTCATCTACATGTTGTTTGAGTGTTTGGAGGAGTTAAGTCTGTGTCTTGTGGCAGTGAATGAGAGGAACTCTGTCAGACAGGCAGATGCAACCAGAGAAGAAAATTACAGCAGCTTTCAAATAACTGTATTAGCATTAACAAACCACTGTCCTTGAAAACTGTCATCTGCATAAATGTACATTTGAACAATGATTGGATCCTTTTGTGTGTTATGTCATGTCTGATGAACAGAAGCCAGGTGATTCATGTCTGATGAACAGAAGCCAGGTGATTCATGTCTGATGAACAGAAGCCAGGTGATTCATGTCTTATGAACAGAAGCCAGGTGATTCATGTCTGATGAACAGAAGCCAGGTGATTCATGTCTGATGAACAGAAGCCAGGTGATTCATGTCTGATGAACAGAAGCCAGGTGATTCATGTCTGATGAACAGAAGCCAGGTGATTCATGTCTTATGAACAGAAGCTAGGTGATTCATTTATGGAGGATATTAACAGCGCTGCTACAGCGTGATGATAACGTCTGTGTTTCTCAGCAGCAGACTTGGCCACAGTGTTTCTGATCTGTTATACAGCTCCTTTCCTTTTGCAGGTCTAATCTGATTTTGAACAACAGGAAGCTGTTTGTTGGATGGTGTGTGAGAGTATCTGGTCTGTCAGTTCCCTCAGTGTGATCAGACTGCATGCGTTACTTACTCCACAGCTTCACACGTAAGTGTTAAAAAATGTTTTATCAACCAGCTGAATCTGGGTCTTCTACCACCTGGTCTTCTACCACCTGGTCTTCTACCACCTGGTCTTCTACCACCTGGTCTTCTACCACCTGGTCTTCTACCACCTGGTCTTCTACCACCTGGTCTTCTACCACCTGGTCTTCTACCACCTGGTCTTCTACCACCTGGTCTTCTACCACCTGGTCTTCTACCACCTGGTCTTCTACCACCTGGTCTTCTACCACCTGGTCTGTGTTTCACCATGTTGGCAAGATGTCATGTCTGCATTGCTTTGTGGGTGTGGGTGAGGTCATAATGTGATTCGGGCTGCTGTAACATCAACATGACAAAAGTGTTAACAACTCTGAAACGTCTAACACCTTATTCTTACGAACCAAATTCACAGATTCAGCTAAAATGTCGTCTTCTGACTGTGGTTTGGATGAGTTCACCACACAAGTAGTCTTTTCCATCCTCCACTTCATCCTTTTCATCCCTGCCACGGTCCTCAACAGCGTGGCCCTCTGGATCTCCCTCCACCTGCATACCTCCTCCACCTTCATGGTGTACCTGAAGAACCTGGTAGCCGCCGACCTCCTCATGACCCTCACCCTGCCTCTGTACGCCGCTGTCCAGCTTCCTGGTTGTCCCGTTGCTTTGAAGGCCATCAGCTGCCGTGTGTGCGGCCCTGTGTTCTACTGCTGCATGTACATGAGCGTGATCTTCCTGGGTCTCATCAGCCTGGACCGCTTCTTCAAGGTGGTGCAGCCCAGAGGCAGAAGGCCTTGTCAGAGTCTGCTGCTCAGTCAGACCATCTCCACCTCCGCCTGGCTGTTCTACATTAGCTCCAACGCGCTGCCCACCATCATCCTGACCAATCAGATCCCTGGAAACGGGTCGACAGACTTCTGCATGAACATGAAGAACCCTGCTGGAAAGACGCTCCACAGGAACGTGGTGTCGATCAACAGCGGCATGTTCTGGTGCGTGTCCGTCCTGATAGGGCTGTGCTACATGTGCATAGCCAGGACGGCTCTCCTGTCGTACAAGAACTCTGGGAGCAGCAACAGTGAAGGAAACCGGAGGGTTAAGATCCGGGTGTTTGTGGTTGTCATGGTTTTCCTGCTGTGTTTTGTTCCGTACCACCTGGTTCGAATCCCCTATGTGAAGCTCCAGTATGTAGACCAACCCAGCTGCTTCAAGACCAAACTGTACTTTGCCATGAAGTTCACTAGGTGGCTGGCATCCACCAACGTGTGTCTGGACCCAGTCATCTACTTCTTCCTGTGCAAGGCCTTCAGAGACAAGCTCAAAGAGATGAGTCTTATTGGGGATTGGACCCGTTCCCAGTCCTCTACAAACAATGAAGAAGCAACACTTTGATAGGCTGAAGGGTACAACTCAGTGATGACATCACTGACTGATCCAAACATGATGAAATTCATCCCTTTGTTGTTTAGAATGTTTCTGATAAATTGACGTGTTTCATGTTTAAACGCAGATTAAGGTTTGAATCTCCCTGGAAAAGTCTGAAAAAATGCAATAAAACCAGCAAAATAGAAGCTCTTCCATTCGCCTCCTCTTCTGCTCTGTTTGGTTTCAAGGTTTTTTCTGAGTAACTTGGTTTGAGGTTTCCTGGTGATAATCAGGATCATCTATTTTACACTGTGACTCAGATGAGATAGGTCAGCTCTCAACTAACCAAAACAAAAGATTCTGAAAGCTTGTGAACTTTCTTTTGTACTGTACTTTTTAATCATTTCTCATTTCTAACACCATTTCTTTCTAGGTGACAATCTGTCACCTATGCTACTGATACCAGAAAAGATTCAAAGCAAAAGTTTTATTTTATTCCAATGTCTACACGGTTTACACAGTCTAACAAAGTACAAAGATGTGTTAAACAATATATCCTGCAACAAAAAAACAACAAGCAACTTGTACACAATGCAAATCACATCCAACATACCTGGATCATGTTGTTGGTCTTTATTTGCATCTTCTCAGCTTCTGCATCCTGTATCTTTGAGACAGAGTGACTTACAGCAAGTACAGGGACATTCCCTCCTGAGGCAAGTAGGGTGAAGTGTCTTGGCCAAGGACACAACGTCATGTTGGCACAGACAGAATCTGAACTGGCAGCATTGTGATTAGTAGCCCGAATCCCTAACCGCTCAGCCACCGGACACACCCACTTGTTCATCTTCAGGTTCTCTGCTCACCTGGATCTCTGCTCACCTGGATCTCTACTCACCTGGATCTCTACTCACCTGGATCTCTACTCACCTGGATCTCTACTCACCTGGATCTCTACTCACCTGGATCTCTGCTCACCTGGATCTCTACTCACCTGGATCTCTACTCACCTGGATCTCTACTCACCTGGATCTCTGCTCACCTGGATCTCTACTCACCTGGATCTCTACTCACCTGGATCTCTACTCACCTGGATCTCTACTCACCTGGATCTCTACTCACCTGGATCTCTACTCACCTGGATCTCTACACACCTGGATCTCTACTCACCTGGATCTCTACTCACCTGGATCTCTACTCAATATCTCTCGTTACCAGCTAGGTGAGTCCAAATGTTACTCTTACCTTTCCCTCTTTAGAGGCTGCAATTGGAGTGGGTCAGATTCAGTATTTTCATTATAGCCAATAGTGTTTATTGTTTGTTTTTGATTATACATTTTGTTTCCATTCGTCCTGAGAAAGAGAAGGACATGAATTGTGTTCTGTTGTACAGGTGTTTATCATGTACAGACACGTATGTGAACATGATGTAAGCTTTGTAAATTTCATGAAAATTCAGTTGAATCATTTCTAGTTGTGAATTTCTTTCGCAACTTAAAATATTTTGTATCCAGTCACAAAAGTGCAGAAACAACTATTTTAATTGTTTGCTAAATATTTTCGTTATTTAAGTCTTTATATTTTGTGGTGTTTTTCCTTTAGGATATTACAAGCCAATGTCCTTGAACATGTGCGGCAGCAACATGCAAATATGAATGCAAACCGTGTTTAACTGAGCAAGCGGTTTATTCAAAGTTGGTTTGTTTTTCAAAACACTTACAAGTACTGGGGTCTCAGGGAATCAGGCTAGTAATCAGAAGGTTGCCGGTTCGATTCCCTGCCGTGGTGTCTGTGGTGACATTGTGTCCTTGGGCAAGACACTTCACCCTACTTGCCTCAGGGGGGAATGTCCCTGTACTTGCTGTAAGTCGCTCTGGATAAGAGCGTCTGGCTAAATGACTAAATGTAAATGTACCTTTACCTTTCAATACCTTTTCCCCAGGTCCCATGATGGAACTGAACTTCACAGCTCAGGCCTGCAAAGCTTCCACCGATGTCCTAGATGTGGTTCTCTCCTGCCTGTTCTTCCTGATGTTTCCTCTGGCTCTGCTCTTGAACAGCGTGGCCTGCTGGATCTCCCTCCACCTGCGTTCTTCCTCCACCTTCGTCGTCTACCTGAAGAACCTTGTGGCCGCCGACCTCCTCGTGACCCTGACCTTCCCCCTGAAGGCGGCCACTCTACTGCCCGGAGCTTCTCTCAGCCTGAAGGTCTTCTGCTGCCGCTACTCAAACGTCATCTTCTTCAAGAGCATGTACGTGAGCGTGACGCTGATGGGCTTCATCAGCCTGGACCGCTTCTTCAAGGTGGTTCGGCCCGGAGGCAGGCTGCTGGGCCAGAGCCTCCTCTTCAGTAGGCTGCTGTGTGGAGCGGCCTGGGTGGTGTTCTTTGTAGGACTAGCCATTCCCACCATGATTCTAACAGACCAGGAAGCTGACAACACCACAGAATTCTCCTGTATATCTCTGAAGAACCATGCAGGCCAGGACCTTTACAAGTATTCTGGTTTCATCGACAACATCCTGTTCTGGTCTGTCAGCATGTTGGTAGTGTTCTGCTACGTCTGCATCACTAACAAGGTCCTCCAGTCCTTCAGAAACTCTGGCAGCAACAACAGCCAGGGCAAGAAGAAGACCAAGCTCCGCGTCTTCCTGGTTCTCATGGTCTTCTTCGTGTGTTTCGTGCCCTTCCACGTGGTCAGGGTCCCCTTCATCCTGGTTCAGACCCAGACCCTGGACCGGTGCACCGAGACATGGACCCCCATCGCTAACAGGATCACCATGTGGCTGTTCACAACCAATGTCTGCCTGGACCCTCTGCTCTATGTCTTCCTGTGCAAGGAGTTCAGAGACAAACTGGTTGCCATGACGGTTCTAAGGAGAACCTCAGGCATCACAGAAGAGTTCTCACAGCAGGGTTCTCAGAACGGCTAGATGTTCCGTCATGGTTGGTCTGCCTTGAGTTGTTAGTTTAGAGGGAGATCCTGCTCACATCCTCCTGATGAGTTGTAATTGTAGTTGGTTGTTGATTTAGTTTTAGGGCTGTTGAAAAAGAAGAGGACTGTGTCTTTATATTACTTAAAATGTGTTTATTAGCCAATCCCAACACTAATGTTATGTTATGTTTATGTAAAAACATTAAACAAATAACTCAACACAATATCTTAACACTTGTGTAGTATGTTTCTGAAGCTTTACATTCATTAGGAGGTAAAAACATGTAAGACCTTGTTTGTTCTGACCTAGAAACATGCAGCAAGATCACAAACCAGCTAGCTGCTGCTCTGTGGTTAAGCTCTACTCAGAACCATACAGTGAGTGTGTGTGTGTGTGTGTGTGTGTCAGCGTGGGTCTTTGAGCGTGTGTATGTGACTATGTGTGTGTGTGTGTATGTATGCGCGTGTGTGTGAGTGTGTGTGTGTGTATGTATGCGCGTGTGTGTGTGTGTATGTATGCGTGTGAGTGTGTGTGTGTATGTATGTGTGTGTGTGTGTGTGTGTATGCGTGTGAGTGTGTGTGTGTGTGTGTGTGTCAGCGTGGGTCTTTGAGCGTGTGTATGTGACTATGTGTGTGTGTGTGTATGTATGCGCGTGTGTGTGAGTGTGTGTGTGTGTATGTATGCGCGTGTGTGTGTGTGTATGTATGCATGTGAGTGTGTGTGTGTATGTATGTGTGTGTGTGTGTGTGTGTATGCGCGTGTGTGTGAGTGTGTGTGTGT
>CM059325.1:384176-389176 GCA_030340685.1 Protosalanx chinensis | reverse complement strand
GAGCAGCCGGGCCCCGGGGCCCTCTGAGGGCCGACTCAAGTGTTCTTCTCTGAAGGAGGAGGCGGGGCTACGCTGGCATGAGGGCTTCAACTATTTCTGTCAGGTGAGGTCAGGTGTGTGTGAGGTCAGGTGAGGTCAGGTGTGTGTGAGGTCAGGTGTGTGTGAGGTCAGGTGGGTCAGGTGTGTGTGAGGTCAGGTGTGTGTGAGGTCAGGTGGGGTGGGGTCAGGTGTGTGTGGGGTCAGGTGTTCGTGAGGTCAGGTGTGTGTGAGGTCAGGTGGGGTCAGGTGTTCGTGAGGTCAGGTGTGTGTGAGGTCAGGTGGGGTCAGGTGTTCGTGAGGTCAGGTGTGTGTGAGGTCAGGTGGGGTCAGGTGTTCGTGAGGTCAGGTGTGTGTGAGGTCAGGTGAGGTCAGGTGTGTGTGAGGTCAGGTGGGGTCAGGTGTTCGTGAGGTCAGGTGTGTGTGAGGTCAGGTGGGGTCAGGTGTTCGTGAGGTCAGGTGTGTGAGGTCAGGTGGGGTCAGGTGTGTGTGAGGTCAGTCGAGGTCAGTCTTGCTAACTGGCTCTCCAAAGAGGAGTGGTGTTTGTTGTGATGTGTGTATCTTGGTGTGTGTGTGTGTGTCCTGGTCTTCCAGGTCCTGTTCTGGGGGACTCTGCTGGAGATGCTGGTGTGTTACAGCTTCATCAGCAGGAAGGTTTACCAGTCCTACAAGGCGTCCCGCAGCAGCAGCAAGGCAGGCGGACGCCCACACCAAAGTCAAGGTGTTCGTGGTGGTGGGCGTGTTCTTCCTCTGCTTCGCCCCCTTCCCACTTCACCCGCGTGCCGTACACCCTGACCGCAGACGCGTAACCTTGGCAACCCCTGCCGGGCGCAGAACGCCCTCTATGTTGCCAAGGAGACGACCCTGTGGCTGTCGGCCACCAATGTGTGCCTGGACCCGCTCATCTACGTCTTCCTGTGTCGGGCGTTCCGCAGGAAGCTGACCGCCGCGCTCGGACGCAGGCTCCGCCCTCAGGATGGCGCCGAGTCTTCCAGGGCAACGTCCACTCAGATGAGATGTCCCAGGTTGCCCCCGGCAACAAGATGTTGGAGACCGTCCAATCTCAGAAGCCCGAAGAACCATAACGTTTGTGTTCTTCACTTCCTACTCTTCCTAATCTGACCTTCTGACAGAAACTTCTCCACCAACTGTGTTTTGGCCTGACACCTGGAGCAGCCAATAGGCTCTGGCCTGACACCTGGAGCAGCCAATAGGCTCTGGCCTGACACCTGGGAGCACAATAGGCTCTGGCCTGACACCTGGAGCAGCCAATAGGCTTTGGCCTGACACCTGGAACAGCCAATAGGCTCTGGCCTGACCCCTGAAGCAGCCAATAGGCTCTGGCCTGACCCCTGAAGCAGCCAATAGGCTCTGGCCTGACCCCTGAAGCAGCCAATAGGCTCTGGCCTGACCCCTGAAGCAGCCAATAGGATCATACGTCTAAAAAAGAACAAAAGGCTTCCATTTCTTAAAGTATTATGTCTTGAATAAGGATTTATTTTGTAGTTATTCTGTTATGCAAAGTGAGACCATAACTACTGTAACAGGAGAATCACCTCTAACCAGAAAACTGTAGTATTCAGAAAGTTCTAGAAAATAATTTGAATCTGAAAGAAATGTGAAACAATATGCAATATGCAGCTTTTAGTCGCTAACTAGATGTGTGACTTGTACCTATGTAAATATAGACAAAAAAGACAGCGTTTTAAACTGTAATAATATAAAAACTATTAACTCATGTTGTAGCGAGTCGCTGTTTTCTCCAATCACCTTCAACTTGCCTGAACACTAAGACACACAAATACATGGACTGCTGTTTCTATTCCCCACGTTACAGAGCGTCTTCAGTACAAACTGGATAATCAGCTCTGAGGAATATTTCACTTCCTGTCTGTCACATCCTCGTCAGCTGTCAGAGAGCGTCTCGCTCGGTTATCTCCAGCTTCCTCTCGGTTATCTCCAGCTTCCTCTCGGTTTATCTCCAGCTTCCTCTCGGTTATCTCCAGCTTCCTCTCGGTTATCTCCAGCTTCCTCTCGGTTATCTCCAGCTTCCAGTTCCTCAGCTCTGTCCTTGCCTCTTCCAGCACAGAGGATGGAGAGACCAGGACAGGAAGATGTATGATGACAGATATTTAAAAGAGAAGAAGCGCAGCAGTAAAAATGACTCTAATGAAACGATCACACAGCCACAGTGACCATGGTAGATGTGTTGTTATTAGGGGAGAACAGGAAGGTTTAGAGCGGGAAAGTTCTGTCAGCAGGTGCAGGCTGTTGCCAACCGCCTGTAGCTGAGCGGTTAGGGAATATGTATTAGAAGGTTGCAGGTTTGATTGCCGGTTGTGTCAACATGACGTTGTGTCCTTGGGCAAGGCATTACATTTACATTCATTCATTTAGCAGATCCTTTTATCCAAAGTGCCTTAAGCAAGTACAGGGACATTCTCCCTGGGGCAAGTAGGGTGAAGTGCCTTGCCCAAGGACACAATGTCATGTTGCCAAAGCCGGGAATCGAACTCACAACCTTCTGATCATGAGGCCATTTAGTTTCCCCCAATCATCAGTACTTCCTAGAGGAAAGCAGACAGGTCAGTATTAATGTCTAATATTTCAATATTTAACCCAAACTAACCGTGATTAACATACCCAGTAAAACATTTAATGAGAAGCAAACACACCTCACCATATCTGCAGAAACTGTCACTTCCCTCTCCAGATCCGCATCATCACGCGCATCGTGTCAGATTGATTCTCAAATTGGACGAAATGAGATGAGAGGAGGTGAAGTGAGAGAGAGAGAAAAATGCTGATGATTCCCGGGAGAATAAATTGCCTTTTTTTCCGACAACACCCTGCAGTCAGGTCTCGTGAAAGTCACTGATCCGGTGGAGGAGTTGGTGCACGAGGCCCCGGAGCTGATTTACTGAGGTGTCGAGGTGCACGAGCGGCTGATTCATCTAATAATGAAATATGATCATGTTCCATCCGTGCCAAAACACCCGGCTGATATTTGGGCAGAAAACTAATGAGCTGCTGGACAAGAGAATAAAGCTGCTCATCTACCTGGGACTGAATTAACTGACAAAATCTGAGTGAATTATGGGGAATAATGACATTCAGAGGACACTGTAACCTGGAAACATAACAGATTGGGGAGCCTACTAACCTTAAATAAAAAATCATAATATATTTATAAAACTGACAGAAAATGTAATGAGGTAAAGTGGGGATGACCCCCTCCTCTGCTGGTGACTACAAGTCACGTGAGTTAGAGGACCTCACGTGAGTTAGAGGAGTCACGTGACAATCGTCGCTTCACTAAAGATGGCGGAAGAAGATGAGCGGAGAAACCTGTTAGGTAGCGATGATGAAGATGATGAAGATGATAAGGTTTCGTCTTCAGACCCGGTGGATGGACCTGGACCGAGCAGAACCATGTCCGCTGTAACTGACCCCAGGCGGCTGCCACACAGAATAATCGTCCTTAGTTTCATGTGCTTTCTGGGATTCGGTAAGAGGAACCGGCTTTCGAAAGTTGATAAATCTTCACAACACACACCACACATAATAATAATGCATCATTTATAGATAAATAAAGTCATGACATGGATCTGGGGTTTGTTTTAAACTGTGTCTGTTAAAAGAGACTTTTCTTCTAGTCTGTAACTCTCTTGTGATCTCAGTGTTTTAGTGCTGACAGCTCACTTCTCTGTTCCAGGAAGTTATTTCTGCTATGACAATCCTGCTGCCCTGCAGAAACAAGTGATCCAGGTAACAGGCTGGTACACGTTACTGCACACACACACACACACACACACACTCACACTCACACACACACACACTCTCACACACTCTCACACACTCTCACACACACTCTCACACACACACACACACACACACACACTCTCACACACACCGGGGGCACTGGACAGGCTGGTACACGTTGTGTGTGTCCACACACACACACACTTTAACGTTGGATTCCATGGCAGCTGTAAATGTCAGCCATGCAGACTCTGGTGTGATCGGCTGGTGAGGTGATCGGTCACTCACGGTTCTGAATGTATTTATACTGTTTACTTTAGTACATTTAGTAACTATAAAGATCATGTCAATCCTGCCTGGTTTAATAACGTCTAACTCTCTCTCTTCTACTGTGTTGTACTACTTCATCTAGTTGTACCTTGAGACCATAACAAATACAGAATGTGTGTGTGTGTGTGTGTGTGTGTGTGTTTGTGTAGGACATGAATCTGAACACAGTTCAGTTCATGCAGCTTTATTCCTGGTATTCATGGCCCAACGTCTTCCTCTGCTTTCTGGGAGGATTCCTGTTTGGACCGGGTGTTTGGAATCAGGTTAGCATGTCAGCACTAGCATAACCACCCATCCACCTGCACTAGCATCAGGTTAGCATGTCAGCACTAGCATAACCACCCATCCACCTGCACTAGCATCAGGTTAGCATGTCAGCACTAGCATAACCACCCATCCACCTGCCTCTAATGTCCAGCTGCCTCTAATGTCCAGCTGCCTCAGTATGTACCTCTGCCTCTAATATACAGCTGCCTCAGTATGTCCAGCTGCCTCTAATGTCCAGCTGCCTCTAATGTCCAGCTGCCTCTAATGTCCAGCTGCCTCAGTATGTCCAGCTGCCTCTAATGTCCAGCTGCCTCTAATGTCCAGCTGCCTCTAATGTCCAGCTGCCTCTAATGTCCAGCTGCCTCAGTATGTCCAGCTGCCTCTAATGTCCAGCTGCCTCTAATGTCCAGCTGCCTCTAATGTCCAGCTGCCTCTAATGTCCAGCTGCCTCTAATGTCCAGCTGCCTCTAATGTCCAGCTGCCTCAGTATGTACCTCTGCCTCTAATATACAGCTGCCTCAGTATGTCCAGCTGCCTCTAATGTCCAGCTGCCTCTAATGTCCAGCTGCCTCAGTATGTCCAGCTGTCTCTAATGTCCAGCTGCC
>CM059325.1:349134-383676 GCA_030340685.1 Protosalanx chinensis | reverse complement strand
TGTCTCTGAGGAGTCTGAGTGTCTGTTCCACTCTCTTCCCTCTCCCCCCTCTCCCCCTCTCACTTTCTCCCTCTCCCTCATCTCCCCCTCTCCCCCCTCCCCCTGTAAGACTAGCCGATGATCTAGTAAAAGCCTCCAAAGTCACAGCTGACCAGAGGCTACACATGAACACACCAGGAGGGATCCGTTACCCAGCTACTCCTCCCCCCACCCTCCTCACCCCCACCCTCCTCACCCCCCACCCTCCTCACCCCCACCCCCCTCACCCCCCACCCTCCTCACCCCCCACCCCCGTCACCCCCCCAGCTGTACTGCTGCCACAGTGTGGAGGGATGATCACAGGAGAGTCCCAGAGCTGGATGAGGGAAGGTTCGAGAGCTGAGTGGGAAACGGATAAAACTGTGAGTGGGCATCTTCCCCTCTAAACACTGAGAAGAACAGAGAGAAGTGAGGGAGAGAAAGAAGAGAGGATCATCTATCTCTAAATCTCTGTCTCTCTCCCTCTCTCGGCCTCCCTCCATCCCCTCTCTCTCTCTCTCTCTCTCCCTCCCTTTCCTTCCTGCCCTCCCTCTCTCTCTCTCTCTCTCTCTCTCCCTCTCTCTCTCTCTCTCTCTCCATCCCCTCTCTGTCTCTCTCCCTCCCTTTCCTGCCCTTCCTCTCTCTCTCTATCCCCTCTTTCTCTCTCTCTCTCTCTCCCCCCCTCCCTTTCCTGCCCTCCCTCCCTTTCTCTCTGTCTCTCTGTCTCTCTCTCCCTCTCTCTCTCCCTCTCTCCCTCTCTCCCTCTCTCTCTCTCTCTACCCCCCTCCCCTCTCTGATTCCCTCTCCTGTTTCTCTTATTTCTTGGTTCTGGTTGACATGGATCTCAGGGGGCTGAAGAGCTTTGACCAACCAAGCGTTCGCCCCCCCCTCCCCCCCCCACCTCCCCCCCACTCTGGGACCTGAAGCTGCTCGCTACAGATTCCTAAACAACCTTATTCCTAACTAAACTTATTTCTAACCAACCCATGGAAATGTCCTTCATGGTGAAAGCTGTTGCTGATCTGACCAGTCTTGCGTCACACATCACACACTTCATAACATCTTTCAGTTTTTACCTTAAGATGATGTGCTTCTGCAGACAGAAGGCATCAGAATGTCCAGAACAGTAACAATGTGGCAGACGGGGAAATAAAATGGTTGTTCAACATTCTTTACCTTTTTTTCTTGAGTTTTGGTTCCTCTCTGGTGAGAGAGTCTGAGAACAGATATAAATGACTTAATAAGAGATCCCTCCCAGCAAAGTACAGGAGTACTGGAGGGCCAGAAGCAGCACTGATGTCCCAAGGTGTTGCTTGTTCCCAGCCTGTGTGTGGTGAGAGCAGCATTGCCCTCCGCTAGACCCCAGCCCGCCTGGCTCCTGGCCCACACTAAGAGCAGACAGGCTGGGTATCACACTGGGTAGCTGCAGGCATTCCTCCTGGATCGGATGACCTGCTGCCCTCAGCCTCCCTGAGAAGGAGAGCTTCAGGCCCTCTCTGTATCCCGTGTCACAAAAGCACCTTTTACACAGCAGGAGTACAGAGAACAGAGAGCAGGTGTGGTTGGACTCCAGTCCTGCTCAGATTAACATGTGCTTGGGTTTCGGACCTGGTCCCCTCGCCCCCCTGCGCGCCTCTCATTGGTGGAAACTTCGGCCCTCTCTCCTTGCAGACCGCTCATTGGTGAGAATGTTTTATCATCAAAAGGAGTTCAGCTTCTTCATTGGTCAGGAATTTGGCGCATCGAAGAGCAGCGCAGATATGAGAGGGTCTCAGCTCGGCCGGCAGTCACCACGGTAACTTGGAGAGAACTAGAGGACCAGAGGTGTTGACTACAACAAGGTGAGTCTGTGGTGTCTGGTTTGTGGTGTGTCTGGTTTGTGGTGTGTCTGGTTTGTGGTGTGTCTGGTTTGTGGTGTGTCTGGTTTGTGGTGTGTCTGGTTTGTGGTGTGTCTGGTTTGTGGTGTGTCTGGTTTATTGTGTGTCTGGTTTGTAGTGTTAGTGAGGTTAGTGTAGATAGTTTGGTATCAGTTAACTCACAGCTGCACTCTGCACCTCTTTAGATTCCTCATCAACCATGAGCTGCTGTCAACACATCCTCCTAGCTGTCGTCATGGTAGCACTCACAGCATCTAGTGTGTTTTCCAAAACCACACAGAGACCCAAATATCAGTACACAAAGAAACCAGGAGTCTACCGGGACCAACCCCAGACCACCATGCTCCCTCCAGCCACCACCAGCATCCCCAAGACACACAAGGTACCAGAGACTACAGCTCCCATGATACCCCTGGACAACATGGACAGCACCACCTACTCCAATGACCTCTACCCAGACTACTACACTGAGACCACAGGGCCCCCTGGTGGTGGGCAGGACAACTACACTCTGGATTATAACGAATGCTACTTCAACTTCTGCGAGTGCTGCCCTCCTGAACGAGGCCCTCGAGGACCCAGAGGAGAGAAGGGCCTCACAGGTACCCAGAACATCTGAGACATCTGACACTTCACAGAGTCACCATCTCTCCTCCACAGTAACAGAGGGAGTCAGATGGCTCTGCAGGTTAAGGCGTTGGCCTCATGATCGGAAGGTTGTGAGATTGAGCCCCGGCTGTGGCTATATGAGGTTGTGTCCTTGGGCAAGGCACTTCACCCTACTTGCCTCAGGGAGAATGTCCCTGTACTTACTGTAAGTCGCTTTGGATAAAAGCGTCTGCTAAATGAATAAATCTAAAATGTAACAGAGATGCTGCATGTTGGAGGATCAGAAATGACTGTGGATCAGTTCCACTGTTGTTGGGTCAGAGTCCAGGAACAGCCAATCGGATGCATCTAATAAGCTGTTAAAACGCTGATTGGTCTGCTTATCTAATGTGTTAGTTTACAAGATGTAAAAACTGTAGAAATACAGCGTACAGGAATGCACTGTGTGCAGCATAACACAAGCATGTTCACACAAAAGGCTCCTCACCTCACACAGCAGCACACCAAGTTAATCATAACAGTAAAATGATCAAACTTATGTTCGGCACATTTTACTGTGTACAAGAGACACAGAGAAAGTACATAGAAATGATCGTGTGTCTACATACCTTGAATTCCCTTCAAACCAACTGAAATTAAGGATCAGACACAGGTGTGACTGCATGCTCTAATGATGAGGTCAGAAATCTGTCATTCCTACTGTGACCAGCAGGGGTCACTCACAGGACAAGAGAATACACGTTCAAAGAGAACAGCACAAGATGATTTCATCCAAAGAAGAAATGTGTCTAGGGGGGATTTGAACCTGTGACCTTTAGATTTCAACCCGCTAAGCTTGACCTTGTCTTAGTTATTTTGGCAGCATGTCAACATCAGTGTGATAGAGGGATCCTGCAGCATGTTAACATCAGTGTGATAGAGGGATCCTGCAGCATGTCAACATCAGTGTGATAGAGGGATCCTGCAGCATGTCAACATCAGTGTGATAGAGGGATCCTGCAGCATGTTAACATCAGTGTGATAGAGGGATCCTGCAGCATGTCAACATCAGTGTGATAGAGGGATCCTTCAGCATGTTAACATCAGTGTGATAGAGGGATCCTGCAGCATGTCAACATCAGTGTGATAGAGGGATCCTGCAGCATGTTAACATCAGTGTGATAGAGGGATCCTGCAGCATGTTAACATCAGTGTGATAGAGGGATCCTGCAGCATGTCAACATCAGTGTGATAGAGGGATCCTGCAGCATGTTAACATCAGTGTGATAGAGGGATCCTTCAGCATGTTAACATCAGTGTGATAGAGGGATCCTGCAGCATGTCAACATCAGTGTGATAGAGGGATCCTGCAGCACGTCAACATCAGTGTGATAGAGGGATCCTGCAGCATGTTAACATCAGTGTGATAGAGGGATCCTGCAGCATGTCAACATCAGTGTGATAGAGGGATCCTGCAGCATGTTAACATCAGTGTGATAGAGGGATCCTTCAGTGGAGGCTGACTGCAGGTGTGTGTTTACCTGCCAGGTGCTCCGGGTCTGAAGGGGGACCAGGGCCCTCAGGGGCCACCTGGACAAGCTGGTGTGAACGGGACTGCAGGGCCGAGAGGAGACAGAGGTGAGGGAGCGTCACGTGAGTTAACTCCATACCTGAAGCTCAGCTCGGAGTCATCAGAAGGTTCATGTGTGTGTGTTCCAGGAGAGAGGGGCGACAGGGGAGCACAGGGGGCGAGCGGAGCTGCTGGTCTCACAGGGAAACCAGGACTGAAAGGTAAACAGACACTCGCTACCATCACAACACGTTTACATTGAGTCCTTTATCAGACGTTCTTATCTAAAGCAGCTTCCAAGAGAGAAGCTTTACTAAAGAGCATCAGTCACTGATCATAACAACATGATCGACCCCAAACACTGCAGGTAGTCAGAACATAAAGCAACCAAACAAGAGCCAAAGGGAAGAACCACAAGAGCATTCAGTTAAACTAGTTATGTTGTGTAATTACTTCTCCTCTAGGTTTTTCTGGGAGTTTTTCCTTGTCTTCCTTGAGGGTTTAGGTTGGTTGAGGGGCAGTTCTATGGGCGTATGTGAAGCCCTCTGTGACATTGCTTGTAAAAAGGGCGATACAAATAAATGTTGATTTGATTTAAATGTTGAATGACATGGCCTGCATCTCAAACAGGCCATAGATAAGCTGTAGGAAAGCAAGTCATAATAATAATATTCCTCACAGCGAGGACAGGAATTCCAAATATGGTTAGAACTTCCACATCCTTCCTGTTTGTGTTCATTTGAACGTGTTTCCTTCACTTGTTATCTGACTGTGGAAGCTTGTTGCTCCAGATTCTAACTGTTGTCCCACTGCAGGTGAAACTGGCTCCAGAGGAGAGCCTGGGCAGACTGGGCTCCCTGGGGTCAGAGGTGACCGGGGGGAGAAGGGTGACCCCAGCCTGAACGGAACGAAGGGGGAGAAAGGGGAACCAGGAGGAGAGGGGGCCCTAGGCCTCCCGGGGCTGACAGGAGAGCTGGGCCTGAAGGGAGACAAGGGGGACCAGGGGGAGTGTGGGACGTATGGAGAGAGGGGTCAGAAGGGGGACCGGGGGGACCCTGGGCCCCCTGGCTTCCAGGGAGCGATGGGCCACCCTGGGATGGACGGCAAACCCGGACCCCCGGGGGTGGAAGGGGTCCAGGGTAACCCCGGCCCTCCGGGAGTTCAGGGAGAACCGGGGGTGCGAGGAATACCTGGTAACCCTGGAGTGAGGGGCATGTTCGGCCCCAAGGGTGATCGAGGGGCCCCGGGAATGCGAGGGGAGAGGGGCCTGCGGGGGATCAAAGGGGCCAAGGGAGCAGCGGTTCCCCAGCAGCGCTCTGCCTTCAGCGTGGGTCTCTCCCCCAGCAAGTCCTTCCCTCACTCTGGCTCTCCAGTCCGCTTCGACAGGATCTTCTATAACGATGAGGAGCACTACAACATCTCCTCCAGCAGCTTTACCTGCGCTCACGCTGGAGTCTACGTCTTCTCCTTCCACGTCACCGTTAGGAACCGGCCCCTGCGCGCCGCCCTGGTGGTGAACGGAGCGCGGCGCGTGCGGACACGAGACTCTCTGTACGGTCAAGACATCGACCAGGCGTCTAACCTGGTGCTGCTGAGGCTGGCAGTGGGGGACCAGGTGTGGCTGGAGACTCTCAGGGACTGGAACGGGGTTTACTCCAGCAGTGAGGACGACAGCATCTTCTCTGGCTTCCTGCTCTACCCTGACAAGCCCTGAGTGTCCACACACTCTCTCACACACACACTTTCACACACACTGTCTCTCACACACACACTCTCTCACACACTCTCTCACACACTCTCTCACACACTCTCTCACACACACACTCTCTCACACACTCTCTCACACACACACTCTCTCACACACTCTCTCACACACTCTCTCACACACACACTCTCACACACACTGTCTCTCTCTCACACACACACTCTCACACACACTCTCGCACACTCACTGTCTCACTGTCTCTCTCACACTCTCTCACACACTCTCACACACACACTCACACACACTGTCTCTCTCTCACACACACACTCTCACACACACTCTCACACACTCTCTCACACACACACTCTCTCACACACTCTCTCACACACTCTCTCACACACACACTCTCACACACACTGTCTCTCTCTCACACACACACTCTCACACACACTCTCGCACACTCACTGTCTCACTGTCTCTCTCACACTCTCTCACACACACACTCACACACACTGTCTCTCTCTCACACACACACTCTCACACACACTCTCACACACACTCTCTCTCACACACACTCTCACACACACACTCTCATACACACACTCTAACACACACACATAAACACACTCACTCTCTCACACACAGTCTGACAAACACAAATCACTGTAAAACTGTGACCACTGCGTCCTTCTGCACTGCTGCTGTAAGCAAAACTGTGTTCCTCTGATGAAGTGGGAGAGGAACATCCCTGCTGATGAAGTGGGAGAGGAACATCCCTGCTCATGAAGTGGGAGAGGAACATCCCTGCTCATGAAGTGGGAGAGGAACATCCCTGCTCATGAAGTGGGAGAGGAACATCCCTGCTCATGAAGAAATCCTCTTTAGCAAAACTGAAGTGATCTTCTGATTCTTCACTTGACCTGTGAACTTTAGGATTAATAAACCCTGAAGTGTAACAAAGTTTAAAGGATGTCAGGGGAGTTGTTCTTGTATCTTATAATGTTTCTTACATAATTTTGGACTAAAATGTATCTCTAAACAAACGTATTTTATACATTTTTATGTAATGTTTTTAATGAATTAAAGCAATAGTCATAAAGATCTCTTTATTGACTTTACAGAAAGAAATGAATATGATGGTAAAGATTTGATCAGAAAATGGGAAGAGATAACTATCTAGATCTTTCTATCTGTCTATCTTTGTATCTTTCTATCAATCTATCGATCTGTATATCTGTCTGTCTGCCTGTCTACCTGTCTGTCTGCCTGTCTGTCTGTCTGTCTACCTGCCAGTCTGCCTGTCTGTCTGTCAGTCTGTCTGCCTGTCTACCTGTCTGTCTGCCTGTCTGTCTGCCTGTCTGTCTACCTGCCAGTCTGCCTGTCTGTCTGTCAGTCTGTCTGCCTGTCTACCTGTCTGCCTGTCTGCCTGTCTGCCTGGTCTCGTTGGTGTTGGTCTGTCTGTCTGCCTGCCTGTCTGTCTGTCAGTCTGTCTGCCTGTCTGCCTGTCTGTCTACCTGCCAGTCTGTCTGTCAGTCTGTCTGCCTGTCTGTCTGGTCTCGTTGGTCTCGATCACACCGTGGTACTCTTACTGCTCCTCTCTGTGTTCAGCAGAGGAACTTTGGCTCTGCAGCTGTAGCCTCCAGAGAGGATGGGGACAAAGATCCTGCTCTCTGAGGTAGCTGGCCTCATGATCTTGCCGTTCAGATAGAAGATGTAGACCAGAGGGGGTGCAGGAGGGTGGGCATGGTACTCCACCTGACACACCAACTGCATCTTGCGTGGAGGAAAATCAGGATTGTTCTCGTTCACCTGTAGTGTTGGTTCATTCAGAAAATCTGGGAAGAAGCAAAGTACACAGTATTACTGAAGTACTAACAAATACTACTGATGTCCTCAAATCCAGGTCACCAACTGTCACTCAATGCAACACCAAAAGAGTATAAATGCTAATACCAGTAGTATTATGAGCCTCTATACCAGTAGTACTATGAGCCTCTATACCAGTAGTACTATGAGCCTCTATACCAGTAGTACTATGAGCCTCTATACCAGTAGTACTATGAGCCTCTATACCAGTAGTACTATGAGCCTCTATACCAGTAGTACTATGAGCCTCTATACCAGTAGTACTATGAGCCTCTACACCAGTAGTACTATGAGCCTCTATACCAGTAGTACCATGAGCCTCTATACCAGTAGTACTATGAGCCTCTATACCAGTAGTACTATGAGCCTCTATACCAGTAGTACTATGAGCCTCTATACCAGTAGTACTATGAGCCTCTATACCAGTAGTACTATGAGCCTCTATACCAGTAGTACTATGAGCCTCTATACCAGTAGTACTATGAGCCTCTACACCAGTAGTACTATGAGCCTCTATACCAGTAGTACCATGAGCCTCTATACCAGTAGTACCATGAGCCTCTATACCAGTAGTACCATGAGCCTCTATACCAGTAGTACTATGAGCCTCTACACCAGTAGTACTATGAGCCTCTATACCAGTAGTACCATGAGCCTCTATACCAGTAGTACTATGAGCCTCTATACCAGTAGTACTATGAGCCTCTATACCAGTAGTACTATGAGCCTCTACACCAGTAGTACTATGAGCCTCTATACCAGTAGTACCATGAGCCTCTATACCAGTAGTACCATGAGCCTCTATACCAGTAGTACTATGAGCCTCTATACCAGTAGTACTATGAGCCTCTATACCAGTAGTACTATGAGCCTCTATACCAGTAGTACTATGAGCCTCTATACCAGTAGTACTATGAGCCTCTATACCAGTAGTACTATGAGCCTCTATACCAGTAGTACTATGAGCCTCTATACCAGTAGTACTATGAGCCTCTATACCAGTAGTACTATGAGCCTCTATACCAGTAGTACTATGAGCCTCTACACCAGTAGTACTATGAGCCTCTATACCAGTAGTACTATGAGCCTCTATACCAGTAGTACTATGAGTCTGTGGTAGAGTGGTGTTGGCTGACCGCCTCTCTCACCTCGTACTGTGATGCTGGCGGGCTGGGACTCTGCTGCTCTGGAGCGCCCCCTGCTGTACCAGGTGGCCCTGCAGTGGTAGGAGCCTGAGTCCTGAGGGGTGAGGTTGGTGAGGAGGGGGGCGGGGGCACTGGGACCCTCCTGCCTCAGGACCTCCTGACCGTCCCGATACAGGATCACCTGCTGAGGAACCTGGTTCCCACGGATACGGCAGGTGACCTTCAGGTTGTCCCCCACGAGCAGTAAGGGGGGGGGCGGCTCCAGGATAGCCCACCCAACTGGTAGGAGAGGGGAGGAGTCAAAGGTCAGAGGTCAGATCTGGTGTACAGAGAGTTTCCCTTCAGTGTTCCTCTGGCTTCTGTTACTGTGGAAACAAGTCCTCTCACTCGCTACTTGAAATGACAATTTACAGTCAGTCATTCATCAGAGGCTCTTATCCAGAGTGACTCACAGTAAGTACAGGAACATTCCCCCCTGAGGACAGTAGGGTGAAGTGCCTTGCCCTAAAGGACACAATGTCATGTTGGCACAGCCAGGAATCAAACTCACAACCTTCTGATCACGAACCCAACGCCTTAACCGCTGAGCCACCTGACAATGTGTTCTTTCCAGTGTGACTTTCTTTCAGTGTGTGTGTGTGGTGTGTGTGTGTCTGGTGTGTGTGTGGTGTGTGTGTGTCTGGTGTGTGTGCTGGTGTGTGTGTGTCTGGTGTGTGTGTGTGTGTGTGTGCTGGTGTTTGTTCAGACTGTGTGAATCAGCCCTTCATGAGTCTAAAGAAGGAGAGCCACTCACTGTCCACGTCGATGTGGAAGGGTTGGCTGATGTTGGTGTACAGGGTGGTGGTGGGCGTCTTCCTGAGACCCTGACAGTAATAGGAGCCACTCTGGTCCAGCTCAACCTGCCCCAGGACCAGATCCTGGGCCTTGTACAGCAGCTGAGTACCCCAAAACCACCTCATGTCCAGGTAGAAGTCATCGTCCACAACACACCTCAGAACCACCTTCTCACCAGAGAAGACGTGGGGACTTCCTGTCAGGAGCTGGACCAGAGCCTGAGGAGCTGGACAGCACACACACGTCACACAAAGCAACACTTTACATCTGTGTCTGTGTGTGTGTGTGTGTCCTGTGTGTGTGTGTGTGTGTGTTCGTATGTGTGGGTCACCTACCTGCATGCACCTCCCAGTATGGCAGAGCAGCAATATCTGCAAAACATGACAAACACACGTCAACACATGATCCATGATGAGTTCCCAGCAGCAGCAGTGAGGATGCATGAAGACAGAGAGCTGAACTCACACAAGAGGCTCAGAAACAGCTTCATCCTGGACTCTGTCTCTCACGCTGGACTCTTGTCTCTCACGCTGGACTATGTCTCTCACGCTGGACTCTGTCTCTCACGCTGGACTCTGTCTCTCACGCTGGACTCTGTCTCTCACGCTGGACTCTGTCTCTCACGCTGGACTCTGTCTCTCACGCTGGACTCAGATCATATGAACTGCTGGAGGGAATCCAGAAAGATTATATCTGTTTCCATAGAACACAGGAAGCCACCTTCTTCCTCTTCCCATGACATCACTTCCTGAAAACACAGCTCAAATTCCAGGACTGGGGCCAACTTCTCAATTCTTAGAAAAAAGAAGATCTTTTAGATTTATCCCTCCCTGAAACTGTGACCACAGGCTAGCCCAGCTGTGACCACTCAGGCTAGCCCAGCTGTGACCACAGGCTAGCCCAGCTGTGACCACTCAGGCTAGCCCAGCTGTGACCACAGGCTAGCCCAGCTGTGACCACAGGCTAGCCCAGCTGTGACCACTCAGGCTAGCCCAGCTGTGACCACTCAGGCTAGCCCAGCTGTGACCACAGGCTAGCCCAGCTGTGACCACTCAGGCTAGCCCAGCTGTGACCACAGGCTAGCCCAGCTGTGACCACTCAGGCTAGCCCAGCTGTGACCACTCAGGCTAGCCCAGCTGTGACCACTCAGGCTAGCCCAGCTGTGACCACTCAGGCTAGCCCAGCTGTGACCACAGGCTAGCCCAGCTGTGACCACTCAGGTTTTGTGAAGCACCAGTACATTTTAAGACTCTTAAAACATGGAGCATAAAAGTGTTTAAAGTTTATCATGGGAGCGTCATGTTTCATGTTTTAAAAATACATGTACAGTAACATACATGTACAGTAACATACATGTACAGTAACATACATGTACAGTAACATACATGTACAGTAACATACATGTACAGTAACATACATGTACACTAACATACATGTACACTAACATACATGTACACTAAGCTGGAAAGGAACTCTACAGTTTTCAAATATATTCTGCAATCATTTTCTGTGAGCAAAAAAAAAAGACAACATATTTTCAGTTTTCTTTATTGATATTACAAAAGCAGTTAAAGATTATATAAACACTATGCAGAAGTGGTCACATGATAAGCTCATCTAAGACATTTTATATCTGCCTGTCTGTCTGCCTGCCTGCCAGTCTGCCTGTCTGTCTGTCAGTCTGTCTGCCTGTCTGTCTACCTGTCTGCCTGTCTGTCTGCCTGTCTGTCTGCCTGTCTGTCTGCCTGTCTGTCTACCTGCCAGTCTGCCTGTCTGTCTGTCAGTCTGTCTGCCTGTCTACCTGTCTGCCTGTCTGCCTGTCTGCCTGGTCTCGTTGGTGTTGGTCTGTCAGTCTGTCTGCCTGCCAGTCTGTCTGTCTGTCAGTCTGTCTGCCTGTCTGTCTGGTCTCGTTGGTCTCCATCACACCGTGGTGCTCTTACTGCTCCTCTCTGTGTTCAGCAGAGGAACTTTGGCTCTGCAGCTGTAGCCTCCAGAGAGGATGGGGACAAAGATCCTGCTCTCTGAGGTAGCTGGCCTCATGATCTTGCCGTTCAGGTAAAAAAAGTAGACCAGAGGGGGTGCAGGAGGGTGGGCATGGTACTCCACCTGACACACCAACTGCATCTTGTGTGGAGGAAAATCAGGATTGTTCTCATTCACCTGTAGTGTTGGTTCATTCAGAAAATCTGGGAAGAAGCAAAGTACACAGTATTACTGAAGTACTAACAAATACTACTGATGTTCCATAGTTTCTCAGCCGTCAATCTACAGGATGTCCTCTGTCAGTCTTTCCTCTCACCCAGCACTCTGATCTGGATAGGGGGAGACTTCAGCTGGGTGTCCTTCAGCCGGGCCTCACAGTGGTAAGATCCAGCCTCCGAGAGGCTCACCCTGCCCAGCTTCAGGGACAAGGCGCGGGACCTCTGGACCTCCACCTCCTCCCGGTACAGGAAGACCTCCTCTGGGACAGGGTTTCCACGGAGACGGCAGGTAAGGGTCACATCATCTCCCACCAGGACCTGACGCTTTGGATACTGCAGAATGGCTGACTCCTCTGAACAGGCAGAGAGAGGCAGAGAGAGGCAGAGAGAGACAGAGAGAGGGGGAGAGAGAGGCAGAGAGAGACAGAGAGAGGGGGAGAGAGAGGCAGAGAGAGACAGAGAGGCAGAGAGGCGAGAGAGACAGAGAGAGAGGGAGAGAGAGGCAGAGAGGCAGAGAGAGATATGGAGAGAGATGGAGAGAGAGACAGAGAGAGACAGAGAGAGACAGAGAGAGACAGAGAGAGAGAGAGACAGAGAGAGACAGAGAGAGACAGAGAGAGAGAGACAGAGAGAGACAAAGACAGAGAGATAGACAGAGAGAGACAGAGAGAGACAGAGAGAGAGAGGGAGACAGAGAGAGACAGAGAGAGACAGAGAGAGAGAGAGACAGAGAGAGACAGAGAGAGAGAGACAGAGAGAGACAAAGACAGAGAGAGGTGTTGCGTGTGTTAACTTGTGGTTAACATTTCTGTTCTTTAACGTTACTGAGGAAACAGAATGGAAACATGCTCAAACATGAGCAAGCAAAGAATTCACCATGACCCACAGAGAGCTCACACCCCCTCACCACCACCACAGCCAGGGGAGAGAGAGAGAGATCACACCCCCTCACCACCACCACAGCCAGGGGAGAGAGAGAGAGCTCACCAACCACCTTGATCACGAAGGGCTGGCTGGTGGTAGCGTAGATGGTGCCCGTCAGTGTTTTGCGGTAGGCCTGACATGAGAACTCTCCGCTCTCTCCAATGTTCACGTCCTGCGTGTTGAACACCTCCTCCTGGTTCCTGAACCACTGGAAGAGTTCATAACTTTCGTCCTTCACGAAGCAGCGCAGAGACACCTGCTCCCCAGTGAAGACCTGTGGGGCTCCAGCCAGCAGCTGCACCTGGGACAGGACTTCTGGACACACACACACACACACACACACACACACACACACCTGAGGGACTGGAGACGTTCTTGATCAGCAGCACAGCTCACAGGAGCAGGGGTCACCTACCTGCAACACTTTACATCTGTGTGTGTGTGTGTGTCCTGTGTGTCCTGTGTGTGTGTGTGTTCGTATGTGTGGGTCACCTACCTGCATGCACCTCCCAGTGTGGCAGAGCAGCAAAATCTGCAAAACATGACAAACACACGTCAACACATGATCCATGATGAGTTCCCAGCAGCAGCAGTGAGGATGCATGAAGACAGAGAGCTGAACTCACACAAGAGGCTCAGAAACAGCTTCATCCTGGACTCTGTCTCTCACGCTGGACTCTTGTCTCTCACGCTGGACTATGTCTCTCACGCTGGACTCTGTCTCTCACGCTGGACTCTGTCTCTCACGCTGGACTCTGTCTCTCACGCTGGACTCTGTCTCTCACGCTGGACTCTGTCTCTCACGCTGGACTCAGATCATATGAACTGCTGGAGGGAATCCAGAAAGATTATATCTGTTTCCATAGAACACAGGAAGCCACCTTCTTCCTCTTCCCATGACATCACTTCCTGAAAACACAGCTCAAATTCCAGGACTGGGGCCAACTTCTCAATTCTTAGAAAAAAGAAGATCTTTTAGATTTATCCCTCCCTGAAACTGTGACCACAGGCTAGCCCAGCTGTGACCACTCAGGCTAGCCCAGCTGTGACCACAGGCTAGCCCAGCTGTGACCACTCAGGCTAGCCCAGCTGTGACCACAGGCTAGCCCAGCTGTGACCACAGGCTAGCCCAGCTGTGACCACTCAGGCTAGCCCAGCTGTGACCACTCAGGCTAGCCCAGCTGTGACCACAGGCTAGCCCAGCTGTGACCACTCAGGCTAGCCCAGCTGTGACCACAGGCTAGCCCAGCTGTGACCACTCAGGCTAGCCCAGCTGTGACCACTCAGGCTAGCCCAGCTGTGACCACTCAGGCTAGCCCAGCTGTGACCACTCAGGCTAGCCCAGCTGTGACCACAGGCTAGCCCAGCTGTGACCACTCAGGTTTTGTGAAGCACCAGTACATTTTAAGACTCTTAAAACATGGAGCATAAAAGTGTTTAAAGTTTATCATGGGAGCGTCATGTTTCATGTTTTAAAAATACATGTACAGTAACATACATGTACAGTAACATACATGTACAGTAACATACATGTACAGTAACATACATGTACAGTAACATACATGTACAGTAACATACATGTACACTAACATACATGTACACTAACATACATGTACACTAAGCTGGAAAGGAACTCTACAGTTTTCAAATATATTCTGCAATCATTTTCTGTGAGCAAAAAAAAAAGACAACATATTTTCAGTTTTCTTTATTGATATTACAAAAGCAGTTAAAGATTATATAAACACTATGCAGAAGTGGTCACATGATAAGCTCATCTAAGACATTTTATATCTGCCTGTCTGTCTGCCTGCCTGCCAGTCTGCCTGTCTGTCTGTCAGTCTGTCTGCCTGTCTGTCTACCTGTCTGCCTGTCTGTCTGCCTGTCTGTCTGCCTGTCTGTCTGCCTGTCTGTCTACCTGCCAGTCTGCCTGTCTGTCTGTCAGTCTGTCTGCCTGTCTACCTGTCTGCCTGTCTGCCTGTCTGCCTGGTCTCGTTGGTGTTGGTCTGTCAGTCTGTCTGCCTGCCAGTCTGTCTGTCTGTCAGTCTGTCTGCCTGTCTGTCTGGTCTCGTTGGTCTCCATCACACCGTGGTGCTCTTACTGCTCCTCTCTGTGTTCAGCAGAGGAACTTTGGCTCTGCAGCTGTAGCCTCCAGAGAGGATGGGGACAAAGATCCTGCTCTCTGAGGTAGCTGGCCTCATGATCTTGCCGTTCAGGTAAAAAAAGTAGACCAGAGGGGGTGCAGGAGGGTGGGCATGGTACTCCACCTGACACACCAACTGCATCTTGTGTGGAGGAAAATCAGGATTGTTCTCATTCACCTGTAGTGTTGGTTCATTCAGAAAATCTGGGAAGAAGCAAAGTACACAGTATTACTGAAGTACTAACAAATACTACTGATGTTCCATAGTTTCTCAGCCGTCAATCTACAGGATGTCCTCTGTCAGTCTTTCCTCTCACCCAGCACTCTGATCTGGATAGGGGGAGACTTCAGCTGGGTGTCCTTCAGCCGGGCCTCACAGTGGTAAGATCCAGCCTCCGAGAGGCTCACCCTGCCCAGCTTCAGGGACAAGGCGCGGGACCTCTGGACCTCCACCTCCTCCCGGTACAGGAAGACCTCCTCTGGGACAGGGTTTCCACGGAGACGGCAGGTAAGGGTCACATCATCTCCCACCAGGACCTGACGCTTTGGATACTGCAGAATGGCTGACTCCTCTGAACAGGCAGAGAGAGGCAGAGAGAGGCAGAGAGAGACAGAGAGAGGGGGAGAGAGAGGCAGAGAGAGACAGAGAGAGGGGGAGAGAGAGGCAGAGAGAGACAGAGAGGCAGAGAGGCGAGAGAGACAGAGAGAGAGGGAGAGAGAGGCAGAGAGGCAGAGAGAGATATGGAGAGAGATGGAGAGAGAGACAGAGAGAGACAGAGAGAGACAGAGAGAGACAGAGAGAGAGAGAGACAGAGAGAGACAGAGAGAGACAGAGAGAGAGAGACAGAGAGAGACAAAGACAGAGAGATAGACAGAGAGAGACAGAGAGAGACAGAGAGAGAGAGGGAGACAGAGAGAGACAGAGAGAGACAGAGAGAGAGAGAGACAGAGAGAGACAGAGAGAGAGAGACAGAGAGAGACAAAGACAGAGAGAGGTGTTGCGTGTGTTAACTTGTGGTTAACATTTCTGTTCTTTAACGTTACTGAGGAAACAGAATGGAAACATGCTCAAACATGAGCAAGCAAAGAATTCACCATGACCCACAGAGAGCTCACACCCCCTCACCACCACCACAGCCAGGGGAGAGAGAGAGAGATCACACCCCCTCACCACCACCACAGCCAGGGGAGAGAGAGAGAGCTCACCAACCACCTTGATCACGAAGGGCTGGCTGGTGGTAGCGTAGATGGTGCCCGTCAGTGTTTTGCGGTAGGCCTGACATGAGAACTCTCCGCTCTCTCCAATGTTCACGTCCTGCGTGTTGAACACCTCCTCCTGGTTCCTGAACCACTGGAAGAGTTCATAACTTTCGTCCTTCACGAAGCAGCGCAGAGACACCTGCTCCCCAGTGAAGACCTGTGGGGCTCCAGCCAGCAGCTGCACCTGGGACAGGACTTCTGGACACACACACACACACACACACACACACACACACCTGAGGGACTGGAGACGTTCTTGATCAGCAGCACAGCTCACAGGAGCAGGGGTCACCTACCTGCAACACTTTACATCTGTGTGTGTGTGTGTGTCCTGTGTGTCCTGTGTGTGTGTGTGTTCGTATGTGTGGGTCACCTACCTGCATGCACCTCCCAGTGTGGCAGAGCAGCAAAATCTGCAAAACATGACAAACACACGTCAACACATGATCCATGATGAGTTCCCAGCAGCAGCAGTGAGGATGCATGAAGACAGAGAGCTGAACTCACACAAGAGGCTCAGAAACAGCTTCATCCTGGACTCTGTGGGTGAACACAGGCTCTGCTTCTTATACAATGCAGAAGAAACGTCTTTTCAACAGGAAACACTCAAAAGCAGGATGTGCCCTGGTCATGAACTCATGTTGTTGTTTCTCTCCTCTTCCTGGCAGTGAGGCTCTCAGAAGACCCCCTCCTCCCCCTCCTCCCCCTCCTCCCCCTCCTTCCCCTCCTTCCCCTCCTTCCTCTACTTCTGCTGACTTGCAGAAACCCAGTGAAGAGCTGACTGTGAAGATTTATTAGACAGTTTGTAAGTAAACAGTGACTGGAAAGGTAGAGAGGGTGAGACCAACAGATCCCTGTGCTGAGGCCTGTGGGCCTGTGTTGAGGCCTGTGGGCCTGTGCTGAGGCCTGTGTTGAGGCCTGTGGGCCTGTGCTGAGGCCTGTGTTGAGGCCTATGCCGAGGCCTGTGCCGAGGCCTGTGCTTTGGCCTGTGCTGAGGCCTGTGCTGAGGCCTGTGCTGAGGCCTGTGTTGAGGCCTGTGTTGAGGCCTGTGTTGAGGCCTGTGTTGAGGCCTGTGCTGAGGCCTGTGTTGAGGCCTGTGCTGAGGCCTGTGCTGAGGCCTGTGCTGAGGCCTGTGTTGAGGCCTGTGTTGAGGCCTGTGCTTTGGCCTGTGCTGAGGCCTGTGCTGAGGTATTCCAGATATCAGATATTCCATGTGTGGACAGGAGGATCTGAATCTGGGTCAGGGGTCAAGGGTCAGACTGAGAGCTCTACCTGTCGCCCCAGGTGATGGGCTTCCGGGCCCATGCAGGAGCCATCACCATGGTTACCAGGCTGGACCAGGTCTTGGAAGGAGAATACAGGACAAGGCAGAGGGCTGGTTTGTAACTGTTTAATGCTCATAAACCTCTGGAATCAGTAAACAACTGGTCAATAAGTTACATTTACACAGCATGAATCTACTATGAGGTCATCCTGTCCTCCAGTGAGACCTGATCACTGTATCATGTGGGACCCAGAATGAGGCTGAGCCAGCAGCAGTGTTGCTATGAGACACTGAGTGTTGCTATGAGACACTGAGTGTTGCTATGATACACTAAGTGTTACTGTGAGACACCGATTGTTGCTATGATACACACTGAGTGTTGCTATGATACACACTGAGTGTTGCTATGATACACTGAGTGTTGCTATGATACACTGAGTGTTGCTATGATACACTGAGTGTTGCTATGAGACACTGAGTGTTGCTATGATACACTGAGTGTTGCTATGAGACACTGAGTGTTGCTATGAGACACTGAGTGTTGCTATGAGACACACAGTCCTGATCCTTGATGTGGTTTATTGCTGCTTGTCCTGTTCTGCTGTTGAAGGGTTGGATGTTCTGTTACAGAGACATTTCAACACTGCAGGACACACATGCTCATGCTCACACACACACACACACACTCCTCACACACACACACACACACACACTCCTCACACTCCTCACACACACACACACTACACACACACACACACTTCTCACACACCCACACACTCCTCTCACACACATGCACACACACATGCACGCACGCACGCACGCACAGACACACACACACCTCTCTCTCACACACACACACAATTTGTTAGAACACTAATAAAACTTTAAACTTAGAAGAATCTCAAAGTGCTGGTTACCATTCAAAGCTTTAGGTAGTAATATTATTTAACTGAACCCATTTGAGCGTATACACAATAAAGGTCAAAGGTTAAAGATCCTCTCCCTGTCATCCACATGGGAAGGATCACATGTTGACTTACAGATGCTACACTTCCACCTTCATGTCTGGAAACATGGTATCAACATCAGTCAGAAAAGGCCTGCATAAGAATGTGAGGACATGCAGGGTGTAACTTGGAGTACCTTGAGGGGGGGGGGTGAGCACAGAGAGCCCAGGATCTAAGGCCTCTGCACAGGGTTCACTCTGTGACTGGGGGTCAGAGGTCATCCTGCAAATACCTGAGGAAGGAGGGGCGGGGGCAGGAGGTCACCCTCCACATTATCAGAGTCGATGGTGGAGGAGGGGGGAGGGAGGGAGGAGGGGGGAGGGAGGGAGGACTCCGGCCTCTCCAGGTTTCCCTGCACTGTGCTCTCCACTGCATCTGTCCAGTCGATCAGATCGCTCTCCATACGGCGTGCCCCCTCCATCACCCGCTCCTGCCTCACCCCCAGCCCTGACAGCAGGTCCAGACGCTCCCTCACCTGGCTGAGGGAGGAGGGGGAGGAGGTGGGGGGGCCGGGGGGGCGCTGAGGGGACGTCTGGCCTGACATGTAGAGGTCAAACTCCTCAGGGCTCAAGTTCAGAGACTGAGCATCAAGCTTCTCTATGAAGGCCACTGCACAGCACTGTAGAGGGAGGAGGAGGAGGGGAGGAGGGGGGAGGAGAGGGGAGGAGGAGGGAGGAGAAGGGGAGGAGGAGGGGAGAGGAGAGGAGAAGAGGAGGAAAGAGGAGGAGAGAGGAGGAGAAAAAAAGCATAAATGGAGTGAAATGAATGTGTCAAACCAGTCTTATCAGGTTAGTAAAGTAGCATATCTAACCAGTCTGACCAGGTTAGTAAAGTAGCATATCTAACCAGTCTGACCAGGTTAGTAAAGTAGCATATCTAACCAGTCTTACCAGGTTAGTAAAGTAGCATATCTAACCAGTCTGACCAGGTTAGTAAAGTAGCATATCTAACCAGTCTTACCAGGTTAGTAAAGTAGCATATCTAACCAGTCTTACCAGGTTAGTAAAGTAGCATATCTAACCAGTCTGACCAGGTTAGTAAAGTAGCATATCTAACCAGTCTTACCAGGTTAGTAAAGTAGCATATCTAACCAGTCTGACCAGGTTAGTAAAGTAGCATATCTAACCAGTCTGACCAGGTTAGTAAAGTAGCATATCTAACCAGTCTTACCAGGTTAGTAAAGTAGCATATCTAACCAGTCTTACCAGGTTAGTAAAGTAGCATATCTAACCAGTCTTACCAGGTTAGTAAAGTAGCATATCTAACCAGTCTTACCAGGTTAGTAAAGTAGCATATCTAACCAGTCTGACCAGGTTAGTAAAGTAGCATATCTAACCAGTCTGACCAGGTTAGTAAAGTAGCATATCTAACCAGTCTGACCAGGTTAGTAAAGTAGCATATCTAACCAGTCTGACCAGGTTAGTAAAGTAGCATATCTAACCAGTCTTACCAGGTTAGTAAAGTAGCATATCTAACCAGTCTGACCAGGTTAGTAAAGTAGCATATCTAACCAGTCTGACCAGGTTAGTAAAGTAGCATATCTAACCAGTCTGACCAGGTTAGTAAAGTAGCATATCTAACCAGTCTGACCAGGTTAGTAAAGTAGCATATCTAACCAGTCTTATCAGGTTAGTAAAGTAGCATATCTAACCAGTCTGACCAGGTTAGTAAAGTAGCATATCTAACCAGTCTGACCAGGTTAGTAAAGTAGCATATCTAACCAGTCTTATCAGGTTAGTAAAGTAGCATATCTAACCAGTCTGACCAGGTTAGTAAAGTAGCATATCTAACCAGTCTTATCAGGTTAGTAAAGTAGCATATCTAACCAGTTTTACCAGGTTAGTAAAGTAGCATATCTAACCAGTCTTACCAGGTTAGTAAAGTAGCATATCTAACCAGTCTTACCAGGTTAGTAAAGTAGCATATCTAACCAGTCTGACCAGGTTAGTAAAGTAGCATATCTAACCAGTCTTACCAGGTTAGTAAAGTAGCATATCTAACCAGTCTTACCAGGTTAGTAAAGTAGCATATCTAACCAGTCTTACCAGGTTAGTAAAGTAGCATATCTAACCAGTCTTACCAGGTTAGTAAAGTAGCATATCTAACCAGTCTTACCAGGTTAGTAAAGTAGCATATCTAACCTGTCTTACCAAGTTAGTAAAGTAGCATATCTAACCAGTCTGACCAGGTTAGTAAAGTAGCATATCTAACCAGTCTTACCAGGTTAGTAAAGTAGCATATCTAACCAGTCTGACCAGGTTAGTAAAGTAGCATATCTAACCAGTCTTACCAGGTTAGTAAAGTAGCATATCTAACCAGTCTGACCAGGTTAGTAAAGTAGCATATCTAACCAGTCTTACCAGGTTAGTAAAGTAGCATATCTAACCAGTCTTACCAGGTTAGTAAAGTAGCATATCTAACCAGTCTTACCAGGTTAGTAAAGTAGCATATCTAACCAGTCTTACCAGGTTAGTAAAGTAGCATATCTAACCAGTCTTACCAGGTTAGTAAAGTAGCATATCTAACCAGTCTTACCAGGTTAGTAAAGTAGCATATCTAACCAGTCTGACCAGGTTAGTAAAGTAGCATATCTAACCAGTCTTACCAGGTTAGTAAAGTAGCATATCTAACCAGTCTTACCAGGTTAGTAAAGTAGCATATCTAACCAGTCTTACCAGGTTAGTAAAGTAGCATATCTAACCAGTCTTACCAGGTTAGTAAAGTAGCATATCTAACCAGTCTGACCAGGTTAGTAAAGTAGCATATCTAACCAGTCTTACCAGGTTAGTAAAGTAGTATCCATCCTCTCCGGTCATCAGTCTGCTGGGGTTTGAGTAGCGGGTGATGTACTGGATGTTAGACTGCAGCCGGGGGGGGTTGGCCTTCAGCACCACGTAGATGAGGCTGGGCAGGAAGTCATCAGCAGAAGCCGCCTCCTTCTTGGTGGTCTTGATGGCGCTGAAGATGTGTTTGCTGCAGCGGGTGACGCAGCTCAGCTTGTCTCGAGGAACTCGTCTGGAGTCCATCTCTATCACGTCTAAGGAGGCAGGCAGGAGGATTACCACACTGCAGCATGCTAGTCCAGTCAGTCTCTTATCCAGACTTACAGCAGGTACAGGGACATTCTCCCCTGTGACAAGTAAGGTAACTTGCAATGTAATTTGGCACGGCTGGGATACGAACCTGCAACCTTCTGATTACCAGCCTGATTCTCTAACCGCTCAGCCATATGACTCCCTACTCCAACCACGATACAGTTAGCTTAGCCAGGCTAGCCCAGCAGTTAGCTTAGCCCTGTAGGTAGCTTAGCTTATGCTAGCAGTTGGCTTATCCAAGATAGATGGGCTCCTGTGTTAGCTTAGCCAGGCTAGCCCAGCAGTTAGCTTAGCCCCGCAGGTAGCTTAGCTTATGCTAGCAGTTGGCTTATCCAAGATAGATGGGCTCCTGTGTTAGCTTAGCCAGGCTAGCCCAGCAGTTAGCTTAGCCCCGCAGGTAGCTTAGCTTATGCTAGCAGTTGGCTTATCCAAGATAGATGGGCTCCTGTGTTAGCTTAGCCAGGCTAGCCCAGCAGTTAGCTCAGCCCCGCAGGTAGCTTAGCTTATGCTAGCAGTTGTCTTATCCAAGACAGATGGGCTCCTGTGTTAGAAAAGCTAGCCCAGAATTAGGTGTGTGATGTGGGGATCTGGGAGCAGGTCACCTGTGATGGCTTTGACCACGTTGTCCGACACCTCCGGTATGTCCTCGTCCACCGGGACACACAGCATGTCCAGGGTCACCCAGTGCAGGGCCCTGCAGGGGACAGGAGGGTCACAGGAGGGTCACAGGAGGGTCACAGGAGGAGGGTCACAGGAGGGTCACAGGAGGGTCACAGGAGGGTCACAGGAGGGTCACAGGAGAGTCACAGGAGGGTCACAGGAGGGTCACAGGAGGGTCACAGGAGAGTCACAGGAGGGTCACAGGAGGGTCACAGGAGGAGGGTCACAGGAGGGTCACAGGAGGGTCACAGGAGGGTCACAGGAGGGTCACAGGAGGGTCACAGGAGAGTCACAGGAGGGTCACAGGAGGGTCACAGGGCACCACCACATAATCATCTCTTTACTAGGGTCTGTGTGTGTGTGTGTGTGCCCCTGTGTGTCCCTGTATGCCCCTCTGTGTGTGTGTGTGTGTGTCAATGTGTGTGTGTCCCTGTGTGTGTGTGTGTGTATGTCCCTGTGTGTGTGTGTGTGTGTCCATGTGTGTCCCTGTATGTCCCTGTGTGTGTGTGTCCATGTGTGTGTGTGTGTGTGTGTGTGTGTGTGTCCCTGTATGTCCCTGTGTGTGTGTGTCCATGTGTGTGTGTGTGTGTTTGTGTGTGTGTCCCTGTATGTCCCTGTGTGTGTGTGTCCGTGTGTGTGTGTGTGTGTGTGTGTGTCCATGTGTGTGTGTGTGTGTGTGTGTGTGTGTCCCTCCCACCTGATCCTCTTCTGTGTCTCCAGGTCTTTCCTCTCATCATCAGTGTTCTCAGGACAGAAGACTTCTTCATAGAGACGTGTCATCACATAGCGCTCCACTTCATCCATCACACAGTCCACCTGCTCTGACGAGCCTGCAGCACACACACACACACACACATTCACATCAGGCCTCACACACACATATCAGGCCTCACACACACCCAGAGCACCAGCGGGCTCTAGGACCTGGGAGGTTACCTTTGAAGTGGGTGTGCAGACGATCAGAGAGGCTCTGGTAGAAATCCTGGACACATTCTGACAGCTCCTCAGCTCCCAGGTCCTAGAGACCCAGGGTAAAGGTTAGTCTCACCACAGACACACACACTCTCTCTCACTCGCCCTCTCACTTCCTCTCTGTGACTGACCCTCCTGTAGGCCATGGTCTCAGTGAAGGATCTGCACTGTTTGAAGATCTCCTTCCCAGGTTTCAGAGTCTTCAGGAAGTCGATGAAGTGTCTGGTGGCGTGTTCTGTATCGGGGCGGGGCTGGTGGGCTGGGGAGGGGCGGGGCTGGTGGGCTGGGGAGGGGCTGGCACCAGATGGGATCTCTCCTGACCCTGGTTCTGGGAAGGTCAAAGGTCATACAGAGGTCAGAGAGAGAAGGATTAAAAGCCCTGTAATAAAGACATGTAGTCTGTTGGTGAGTTTGAGTTGCTGTTGGATCCATCAGTACCATTCTTCTTCACTGGTGTTTTAGCTGAGGAAGTGAAGAACCTGGTGACAGTGTTGACCTTGCTTGACCTCTCCTTGGTCTTCCTCTCCTGGAACCTGCTGAAGGTGGTGTTGCTGCTGGCCGGCTGACACAGTGCCCCCTGCTGGCTGCTGGCGTAGGCTGACTCCTCCTCCCTCTGCAGCCTGGAGGAGCAAGGTGCTGTTACAACTAAATAACACAAATATACAGAGATGCGCACACACACACATAGATGCACACACACACATTTATAGAGATTCACATACGTACAGAGATACTCACTTATGCACACATGCACAGAGAGCTTAGACCGAAAGATACACACACCCACACACACACACACACACCCCCACACACACACACCGTTCAGCCAGGGCCCAGTCCTCCTGGATCTGAACAGTCCTGGATCTATCCTATCCTATCCTCTATCCTATCCTATCCTCCTGGATCTATACAGAGATGCGCACACACACACATAGATGCACACACACACATTTATAGAGATTCACATACGTACAGAGATACTCACTTATGCACACATGCACAGAGAGCTTAGACCGAAAGATACACACACCCACCCACACACACACACCCACCCACACACACACACACACACCCCCACACACACACACCGTTCAGCCAGGGCCCAGTCCTCCTGGATCTGAGTCTGTCTGGCTTGTTGATGCTCCTCCCTCCAGCACTTGGAACACAGCCCCTGCCAGGCGGCGTTGCCGTAGAAACCGCATCCCTTACTACACAGCAGGTCTGACTGGTCGACGTGGAACCCTCTGCGTTCTGATTGGGTGTTCATCTCCCCTGGAGACGGGCTGCTCAGGTGCTGCTCAGGTGCTGCTCAGGTGCTGCTCAGGTGCTGCTCAGGTGCTGCTGACCAGATGAAGAGATGTTATGGGATGGAGGTACAGGGGGGTTGTAGCTCAGGGGTACAAGACAAATCAAGGAGCTGCAGGTTCGAAACCCCACCGGCAGGTCACTTTGGAGATACTGGAGGTGGACGGTTCTAGAACACAGGAGGTGGAAGGCTCTAGAACACAGGAGGTGGAAGGCTCTAGAACACTGGAGGTGGAAGGCTCTAGAACACTGGAGGTGGAAGGCTCTAGATCACAGGAGGTGGAAGGCTCTAGATCACTGGAGGGGGAAGGCTCTAGATCACAGGAGGTGGAAGGCTCTAGATCACAGGAGGTGGAAGGCTCTAGATCACAGGAGGTGGAAGGCTCTAGATCACAGGAGGTGGAAGGCTCTAGATCACAGGAGGTGGAAGGCTCTAGATCACTGGAGGGGGAAGGCTCTAGATCACAGGAGGTGGAAGGCTCTAGATCACAGGAGGTGGAAGGCTCTAGATCACTGGAGGGGAAAGGCTCTAGATCACAGGAGGTAGAAGGCTCTAGGTCACAGGAGGTGGAAGGCTCTAGATCACAGGAGGTGGAAGGCTCTAGGTCACAGGAGGTGGAAGGCTCTAGATCACAGGAGGTGGAAGGCTCTAGATCACAGGAGGTGGAAGGCTCTAGATCACTGGAGGGGGAAGGCTCTAGATCACAGGAGGTAGAAGGCTCTAGATCTGTAAAATACTGATTTGTAGCGTCTCTCTGCTTGTCATGGACAGACTATCACACTAAAGCTTTGTCTTAATCTACCTCTCAGGGTTCTGTGAAGGTACCTAGCAGAAGTATCAACACCTCTCAGGGTTCTGTGAAGGTACCTAGCAGAAGTATCAACACCTCCCAGGGTTCTGTGAAGGTACCTAGCAGAAGTATCAACACCTCTCAGGGTTCTGTGAAGGTACCTAGCAGAAGTATCAACACCTCCCAGGGTTCTGTGAAGGTACCTAGCAGAAGTATCAACACCTCTCAGGGTTCTGTGAAGGTACCTAGCAGAAGTATCAACACCTCTCAGGGTTCTGTGAAGGTACCTAGCAGAAGTATCAACACCTCTCAGGGTTCTGTGAAGGTACCTAGCAGAAGTATCAACACCTCCCAGGGTTCTGTGAAGGTACCTAGCAGAAGTATCAACACCTCCCAGGGTTCTGTGAAGGTATCTAGCAGAAGTATCAACACCTCTCAGGGTTCTGTGAAGGTACCTAGCAGAAGTATCAACACCTCCCAGGGTTCTGTGAAGGTACCTAGCAGAAGTATCAACACCTCCCAGCTATGAACCTCTCAACTACACACTTCTTACACAAGTACTGTAGACTGTGTAGTTAACACAACTGTACACCAGTTCAAAACACACTTCTGGTTACACTAGATCTAACTGGTTCTGGTATCACCTGGTATCACCTGGTATCACCTGGTATCACCTGGTATCACCTGGTGTCAGAAACATGATTAGATTATCCTGATTCTAAATACCAAGTATCTGGTTTAGCTAACTGGTGTCGATCGTGATAACTGGTTTAGCCAACAGGCGCAGCACGTCGCTAAATATGACAAACATCGCGTTCAAACTCATCGTACCTTTTTCCCAAACAAGATAAATCTGGCGAAGATGTTTCGTATTTGAGTTGTAAGTTTTTCCTCTCCGACACCGTCATTTGAAGGCTAATGTGCTAAGCTAAAATAAGCTAAGCTAGGCTAGGTGAGCCTGTCAGTGGGTTTGATGACGTAGTTGATGACGTTGCTGCTGGTCTGAAACTGACTTCCGTGTTTTCTGTGACTTTAATACAGCAACTAAACAATAAGAATAATCGGATTCAGCTCAACGCTACGGAGGCGTTTTGCTGTCACCATATATATAAAAACACATTCACACCTTATCTCATAATTTCCAGAAAAGATATCGTAATCATGAGAAAATATCACATTGTTTAGTTTAATCTAAGTTTTTTATTTAGGTTTGTGTTGAGGTTTTGTTGAGCTATTGTGCAGCTGACTGCAAAAGACTGGATGATTATCATCTTTAACTGTTCTTTTCATATTTATTTCCTGACCTGTGATCAAAACTGTGACGCACGTGCCCTCCACAGCTCGCACCCCTGCACCCTCTACAGCTCGCGTCCCTACGTCCTCCTCAGCTCGCGCCCCTGCGCCTTCCCGCAGCACGAGCGCAGAGGACAGTGACTTCATCTGGACAGTCTAACACATTTAGAGATGCTCATGTCTTTAAGTACTAAATGTGATTGTTATCAGTTTGTAGCATTTTAAGACGTTAATAAAGCCCTTTCTGATCTGCTGGCATTACATAGTAAACAGTGTTGATAGGGTTTATTCCGCAGAATCAGATGAACAGATTTGTAGTTTTCATGTAAACTAAATGAGATCTGATCCGTTAAAATAAATATGGCTGAAACAAAAATCGTATTTCTTGCTAAATCGTCGATATGAACATCTACAGACGGTTCCTTCACAGATAACTTCTCACTTCTGGTTCTTGATTTTCTGCTCTACTTTCTAAATGTACTCCCATCTGCTGTAGCTCCTAGGAAATAATCAAATGTAGATTAAACTAAGATGTAGAAATATAATAACGGCACGTTGCACCTTGAGTGTAACATTTTTATGAAGCATTTTTATGACACAATTTGTCAGAGTCCAAAGATTAAATGAGATATAGTACTTCTCTGATGTGTAATAAGAAGTCAAACAGGTTTCCCTTTCGCAGGTTTAAAAACTGTGACTGATCTAAACCCACCTTCAGTAACCTGAGGAAACAGGTCTGAGAATGGAAGGTAAGCTTGTATTATGAAGTATTATTAATAAGTGGTCGATACTTATTATTATAAGTATTATTAATAAGTGGTCGATACTTATTATTATAAGTATTATCAGTGAAGTATGTTATGATCTGAACCACAGGTACTAATTGGCCATTTAAAAACCGTAGCTTTCTTTATTCCACACCAGATTTAAAGTATGACCTCAGAGAATTTGGCTAATTATAACCGATTGTTTCAAAAATAAAAATGTAATTGTAAATGTGTAGAAAAGTGGTATCGTGTAAAAAAACCCATCGATGTACAGTTTTAACAGATAAAATGTCCTTTGCATAACCGGACCAGTTTCTACTTCCGTGTTCTGATCAGTTCTGAACCTCGTCTCTTTTAGCGGAGCTCATAAGGATTCGACGCAGGTTCATAGAGAAAGTGTCCAAGGCTTTAATCAGAAGTCTGCTGGATGATCTTCTGGACTCTGGTGTACTGAACCCTGCAGAAGGTGAAGATATCGTGGAGGAGCACCGTGTGACCCGAGACCAGGCCCGATGCCTCATAGACATAGTCTGGAAGAAAGGAGAAGAGGCCAGCCGCCTCATGATCGAGGCTATAAGGTCAAGAGATCAAGTCCTGTACACTGAATTAGGTTTGCTTCAAATCCAACCAGGTAAGTGATTTAATCATATACGCATATTTCAGCGAATATTTTCACATTTCTAGACTTCTCTTTCGGTTTCTATTTCTTTAAAAATGTACTCGCTCAAGCCGTTTTAAATAAATCTGTTGGATAATTGTGTTGTGGATATTTTGTTCTTTTACCACAGTGCCTCAGCTTCAGGCTCGCGCAGTGTCACCTGACCTCGTTTACAGCTCGAAGGAGTTCAAGGCTGAAATACTTCGGACTAAAACTGAAGAGGTGAGATCAGGGGTGTCCAGTCCTGGTTCTAGGGAGCCGCTGTCCTGAAGGTTTTAGATGTTTCCCTGCTCCAGCACACCTGACTATAATGACTATGTCGTTATCCAGCTCTGTGGAAGCCTCATAATTAGAATCAGGTGTGTTGGAGCAGGGAAACCTCTAAAACCTTCAGGACTGTGGTTCTCAAGGACCAGGGTTGGCCACCCTTGTTTTAGATGTTTTCCTGCTTCAACACACCTGATTCTAATGAATGGGTCATTATCCAGCTCTGAAGAATCCTGGTAATGAACATTAATTAGAATCAGGTGTGTGGGAAGGAGGGACACATCTAAAACCTTTGTGTTCAGTTAGGCAGGTGTTCACAGTGTTGCTGTGTTCTGTTAGGTTTACCTGCCAATGGACCCACCTGATCGCACCCGCCTGGCTCTGCTTATCACCAACATTGAGTTTGCAGATAAGGAAAGGCATAGACGCGGAGCTGAGAAGGACGAGGAGAACATGGAGCGTCTGCTTCATGGGCTGGGCTACCAGGTGGTCAAGCACAGGAACCTCTCAGGCCAGGTACAATGCGGTTAGATGATCCAGAGTCTGTATAGGGATCCAGGGTCTAGTGATCCAGGGTCTAGGGATCCAGGGTCTAGTGATCCAGGGTCTAGAGATCCAGGGTCTAGTGATCCAGGGTCTAGAGATCCAGGGTCTAGTGATCCAGGGTCTAGTGATCCAGGGTCTAGTGATCCAGGGTCTAGTGATCCAGGGTCTAGTGATCCAGTGTCTAGTGATCCAGGGTCTAGAGATCCAGGGTCTAGTGATCCAGGGTCTAGTGATCCAGGGTCTAGTGATCCAGGGCCTAGTGATCCAGGGTCTGTGTCGTGAAAACAGGGTCTAGTGATCCAGGGTCTAGTGATCCAGGGCCTAGTGATCCAGGGTCTAGAGATCCAGGGTCTAGTGATCCAGGGTCTAGTGATCCAGGGTCTGTGTAGTAATCTCTTGTCTGTTCTCCTTGCAGCAAATGGACAGTGTGGTCAAGGAGTTCTCCCAGCGCCCGGAGCACCGCACATCAGACAGCACCTTCGTGGTCATCATGTCCCACGGGATCCAGGGAAATGTCCTGGGGGTCAACTACAACAAATACACGGGTCAAGACGACATGTTTCCTGTCAACAACATCTTCACACACCTGAACACGGAGCACTGCAGAAACCTGCAGGACAAACCCAAGGTCATCATCATCCAGGCCTGTCGAGGAGGTTGGTGTTATTGAGTGAGGGTTAGAGTTAGGTTATCTCAGGGTTAGAGTTAGGTTATCTCAGGGTTAGAGTTAGGTTATCTCAGGGTTAGAGTTAGGTTATCTCAGGGTTAGAGTTAGGTTATCTCAGGGTTAGAGTTAGGTTATCTCAGGGTTAGAGTTAGGTTATCTCAGGGTTAGAGTTAGGTTATCTCAGGGTTAGAGTTAGGTTATCTCAGGGTTAGAGTTAGGTTATCTCAGGGTTAGAATTAGAGTTATCTTAGTTAGGGTTAGGTTAGTTTTGGTAACACAAATAGTGTAATTGGTGCATTAGTCTGGTCAAACTCTCTCCTCTCCTCTGGAAGAACATTACTGATCTATATGACCACAGTAGCACAAGGGCTTCAGTTATGTTGTTCCCATTAGAACAGGTGATTCTGACCATGTTTCTTCTATCTTCCAGAGAACGAGGGCTACGTGATGGTCTCTGACTCAGTGCCTGTGACTGGTCACAGTCTGGAAGAAGACTCTGTTAAGGAGCACAAAGAGAAGGATTTCATCTGCATCTCGTCCTGCACCCCAGGTCCACATCTAACCTACTCTGTGTCAGCTCCACATCTAACCTACTCTGTGTCAGCTCCACACCTCACCTTTACTGTGTCAGCTCCACACCTTATCTTTACTGTGTCAGCTCCACACATCACCTTTACTGTGTCAGCTCCACACCTCACCCTTACTGTGTCAGCTCCACACCTCACCTTTACTGTGTCAGCTCCACACCTCATCTTTACTGTGTCAGCTCCACACATCACCTTTACTGTGTCAGCTCCACACATCACCTTTACTGTGTCAGCTCCAGACCTCACCTTTACTGTGTCAGCTCCACACCTCACCTTTACTGTGTCAGCTCCACACCTCATCTTTACTGTGTCAGCTCCACACCTCACCTTTACTGTGTCAGCTCCACACATCACCTTTACTGTGTCCGCTCCACACATCACCTTTACTGTGTCAGCTCCACACCTCACCCTTACTGTGTCAGCTCCACACCTCACCTTTACCGTGTCAGCTCCACACCTCACCTTTACTGTGTCAGCTCCACACCTCACCCTGACTGTGTCAGCTCCACACCTCACCTTTACTGTGTCAGCTCCACACCTCACCTTTACTGTGTCAGCTCCACACCTCACCTTTACTGTGTCAGCTCCACACCTCACCCTTACTGTGTCAGCTCCACACCTCACTCTTACTGTGTCAGCTCCACACCTCACTCTTACTGTGTCAGCTCCACAAGGGTCTTGTTGCTCTCTACAGACTATGTAACTTGTAATGCAACTAGTAATATAACTAGTAATGTAACTAGTAATGTAACTAGTAATGTAACTAGTAATATAACTAGTAATGTAACTAGTAATGTAACTAGTAATGTAACTAGTAATGTAACTAGTAATGTAACTAGTAATGTAACTAGTAATGTAACTAGTAATGTAACTAGTAATGTAACTAGTAATGCCTTTCCAGTTGTGCAGGCAGGAGGTACAGTAAGTGTGTCTGTATTTTGTGGTCCTCAGAAACTGTTTCCTTCAGACACACAGAAAGTGGCTCCTTAATGATCCGTTACATCGTGGAGACCTTCAACACATACGCCTGTGATACTCACATCAATGACCTGTTCACCAAGGTCAGTATCTCCAAGCAGGTGGAAGCAGAACTCTAGCTGGTGACTGGACAGAGCGATCAACTTCAGGAATGAATTCCTCTTTGTGAGGTTCCCTAGTTACCCCTCTGTGTGATAACTAACATTTCATATTGTTTAATTACAGGGAAGTTCCTATGTAACTACGATGTTCTCAGTACAGGCATGGCTATGAGCTGTCATGTGAAGTGTGGCTATGTAGCTACATGGTTGTTTACGTCATCTTCATGTAAAGGATTGTCCTGATCTGTTTTAATGACAGAAAAAGAACATGGTGGAAGTTAAATCTAACCTTGTGTCCTTTCTGTTTTCACCCTGAAGGTTAAGAGACGATTTGAAGCAAAAGAACATGGAAAATGTCAGATGCCGTGTACAGAGAGAGTCTCTCTGGTGAAGCAATTCTACCTTTTCCCTGGACTCTAACCTGCTCGCTTAGAACTGATTAAGTTCTGTGTTAGAGAAATGATATAAACCTTAAGGCAGCACATTTACAACAATGGGATTTCCTTTCTTTATGGAACAACACTGTACTTTACTCATGTTAGGTGATAGTAGCTCAAATTCGCTTTAATTCTTTTCTTTATTATACATATATACATGCTTTTATGCTCTTTGGTATCCTGCATCCGATCTTTCAGACCAGATGTAGCCTGTGGTGTTATGTTGTGCTTTGTAAGACACAAGGTCTCATGTGACTGTGACCATGACTTTGATCATTCATCTGGTAATGACTTGGTAAAATGGATGTATGATATTTCTGAACCTCCAGACTGTATATGCAGACATATGTTTTCTACCATGTCGATTTTGTACTCTTGCCAGGATGAGATGACAGTGAAACTGAACTCCCAAATAAATCTTTTCAGTCAAGCTTCTGTGGTAAAACTCACCCATCCTGGAGGGTTAGGAAGCTAACTGAGCCCCACAGCCAGGGAGAGGATGAGGATCAGGGATATAAACTCACCCATCCTGGAGGGTTAGGAAGCTAACTGAGCCCCACAGCCAGGGAGATGATGAGGATCAGGGATATAAACTCACCCATCCTGGAGGGTTAGGAAGCTAACTGAGCCCCACAGCCAGGGAGATGAGGAGGATCAGGGATATAAACTCACCCATCCTGGAGGGTTAGGGGGCTAACTGAGCCCCACAGCCAGGGAGATGATGAGGATCAGGGATATAATGACACACACCACAATCAGGATCTTCATCTGAAGAGGAGGAGGGGAGGAGGAGGGGGGGAGAGGGGAAGATGGAGGGAGGGGGGGAAATGAATGTATGAGTGGGATGGAGAGAGAGAGAGAGAGAAAGGAATAGAGAGAGAAAAGGAGGTGTTTGAGGTGGAGATGTATAAGTGTGTTTGTGTGTTAGTGTGGTAGTGTGTTTGTGTGTTAGTGTATGAGTGTGTGTGTAAGTTAGTGTGCTTGTGTGTGTGTGTGTGTCACCTTCTTGCTCCCTGTCTTGATCTTGGTAGCAGCGCTGCTGTTCTCTCTGGCCTCCTCCACATAGTCCTGAGCACCCAGAACACTGTGCTCTATGTTGTCCACCAGCGCCCCCTGGTGACACACACACACACACACACACACACACACTGTGCTCTATGTTGTCCACCAGCGCCCCCTGGTGACACACACACACACACACACACACACACACTGTGCTCTATGTTGTCCACCAGCGCCCCCTGGTGACACACACACACACACACACACACACACTGTGCTCTATGTTGTCCACCAGCGCCCCCTGGTGACACACACACACACACACACACTGTGCTCTGTTGTCCACCAGCGCCCCCTGGTGACACACACACACACACACACACACTGTGCTCTGTTGTCCACCAGCGCCCCCTGGTGACACTCACCGGTACCACACAGCCAGTGTGTGTGTGTGTGTGTGTGTGTGCTCCTCACCTGGTTCTCCACCAGCACAGCCATGTCCATGAACATATCCTGCATCTCCCTGATGCTGCTCTCTAGTCTGATGAGCTCTGAGACCCTCCACTCAATCTGAGCCAGAGCCGCTTCTGAGAGGGAGGCCATCACTATCTGAGGAGAGGGGGGCGAGAGACACTACTGAGAGGAGGAGAGAGAGGGGAGGAGAGAGAGAGACACTACTGAGAGGAGGAGAGAGGGGAGGAGAGAGAGACACTACTGAGAGGAGGAGAGAGAGACACTACTGAGAGGAGGAGAGAGAGACACTACTGAGAGGAGGAGAGAGGGGAGGAGAGAGAGACACTACTGAGAGGAGGAGAGAGGGGAGGAGAGAGAGACACTACTGAGAGGAGGAGAGAGAGACACTACTGAGAGAGGGGAGGAGAGAGAGACACTAATGAGAGGAAGAGAGAGAGACACTACTGAGAGGAGGAGAGAGGGGAGGAGAGAGAGACACTACTGAGAGGAGGAGAGAGAGGGGAGGAAAGAGAGAGACACTACTGAGAGGAGGAGAGAGGGGAGGAGAGAGAGAGACACTACTGAGAGGAAGAGAGAGAGGGGAGGAGAGAGAGACTACTGAGAGGAGGAGAGAGAGAGGGGAGGAGAGAGAGACACTACTGAGAGGAGGAGAGAGAGACACTACTGAGAGGAGGAGAGAGAGAGGAGGAAAGAGAGAGACACTACTGAGAGGAGGAGAGAGGGGAGGAGAGAGCGAGACACTACTGAGAGGAGGAGAGAGAGGGGAGGAAAGAGAGAGACACTACTGAGAGGAGGAGAGAGAGACACTACTGAGAGGAGGAGAGAGAGACTACTGAGAGGAGGAGAGAGAGAAAGGAGGAGAGAGAGACACTACTGAGAGGAGGAGAGAGAGAGGGGAGGAGAGAGACAGACACTACTGAGAGGAGGAGAGAGAGAGGTAGAGAAAGAGAGGGAGAGAGAGGTAGAGAAAGAGAGGGAGAGAGGAGGATGAGAGGGAGAGAGAGGTAGAGAAAGAGAGGGAGAGAGGAGGATGAGAGGGAGAGAGAGGTAGAGAAAGAGAGGGAGAGAGGAGGATGCGAGGGAGAGAGAGGTAGAGAAAGAGTGGGAGAGAGGAGGATGAGAGGGAGAGAGAGGTAGAGAAAGAGAGGTGAGAGAGGAGGATGCGAGGGAGAGAGAGGTAGAGAAAGAGAGGTGAGAGAGGAGGATGCGAGGGAGAGAGAGGTAGAGAAAGAGAGGTGAGAGAGGAGGATGCGAGGGAGAGAGAGGTAGAGAAAGAGAGGTGAGAGAGGAGGATGAGAGGGAGAGAGAGGTAGAGAAAGAGAGGGAGAGAGGTGGATGAGAGGGAGAGAGAGGTAGAGAAAGAGTGGGAGAGAGGAGGATGAGAGGGAGAGAGAGGTAGAGAAAGAGAGGGAGAGAGGAGGATGAGAGGGAGAGAGAGGTAGAGAAAGAGAGGGAGAGAGGTGGATGAGAGGGAGAGAGAGGTAGAGAAAGAGTGGGAGAGAGGAGGATGAGAGGGAGAGAGAGGTAGAGAAAGAGAGGG
>CM059325.1:281634-346634 GCA_030340685.1 Protosalanx chinensis | reverse complement strand
AGAGGAAGAAAGGAGAGGAAGAGAGGAGAGGAAGAGAGGAGAGGAAGAGAGGAGAGGAAGAGAGGAGAGGAAGAGAGGAGAGGAAGAGAGATCTCACCTGTTCAAAGAATTGTTCCATGAAGGCTTCATCTATTCCCACCACAACCTCCTCCTCCTCTTCCTCCTTCGCCTGTCACACACACACACACACACACACACACCTGGCTCAGATGGTCTCAGAACACACAGCGCTTCACTACAGCAGGATTAAGAAGCATTCAGGCTCTGAAGTTCAGAACATCATTCAGGGGGAAATGTGTTCTGTAACAGCTAACATCACCTCCTTCTCTCTCCTCACTGTAACAGCTAACATCACCTCCTTCTCTCTCCTCACTGTAACAGCTAACATCACCTCCTTCTCTCTCCTCACTGTAACAGCTAACATCACCTCCTTCTCTCTCCTCACTGTAACAGCTAACATCACCTCCTTCTCTCTCCTCACTGTAACAGCTAACATCACCTCCTTCTCTCTCCTCACTGTAACAGCTAACATCACCTCCTTCTCTCTCCTCACTGTAACAGCTAACATCACCTCTCCTTCTCTCTCCTCACTGTAACAGCTAACATCACCTCCTTCTCTCTCCTCACTGTAACAGCTAACATCACCTCCTTCTCTCTCCTCACTGTAACAGCTAACATCACCTCCTTCTCTCTCCTCACTGTAACAGCTAACATCACCTCCTTCTCTCTCCTCACTGTAACAGCTAACATCACCTCTCCTTCTCTCTCCTCACTGTAACAGCTAACATCACCCTCCTTCTCTCTCCTCACTGTAACAGCTAACATCACCTCTCCTTCTCTCTCCTCACTGTTTAACACCCCCCCCCCCCCCTCTCATTATCCAACACTGGAATGAACCAACACGACTGAACTAAATCCTGACTCACCTTAACTGATGCTCAAGTTTACAGGGAGAAATTCAGTAAACTGGAGTTTGACCCCGAATCAGATCCCCTTTTCTAGTCACTTTTCTAGTCTTATGGATAACCTGTAGTGACTGAATGTTTATAAATGTAATACCCGACAAGTTACCAAGAACCACATTAGGAAGAAAACACTGAATATATGTTTCTGCATGTTTTCTCATCAGTTCTTCTGTGAAAAGGCTGGTTAGAGAATCAGAAGGTCGCGTAACTCTGAAACAGCAGAATAGTTCTGCTTTTAATCATGACTCACTTGTCTTAGTTCCTGCGTGCGATCTTTCATGGTGATCATCTGAAACCCGCTGTCCTGTGATGAGATGACCAAGTACTTTCTTTTATAATCTCTTTATAATCTCTTTCTCAACAATACCCTCAATGAAATGTAGAGCGCGCGTCTGTCTGCTGGATCGCGAGCTGCTGAATCTATGCAGGGGGGTACGCGCACAGGGGGGCAGGAGGGGGGCGCGCACAGGGGAACAGGAGGGGGGTGCGCGCACAGGGGAACAGGAGGGGGGGTACGCTCACAGGGGGACACCCTACTTGTGTCAGGGGGAATGTCCCTGTTCTTGCTGTAAGTCGCTCTGGATAAGAGCTCCTGTTAAATGACTGAATGTAAATATCACTAATATATCACAACTGCACATTTAATTCAAATAAAAGTATTCCTTATCTGGCAGACAATGTATCTGGTATGCGGTTGTTGGATTTCCCCTAAAAACTTTGTACACATTATCCTCCACATGGTGGCGCTCTAACGGCAGTTTTGGTCAGAGCACATTAAGTCTTTGAACAGAAGCTCTTATCCAGGGTGACTGACAGCACAGGGACTTTCCCCCTGAGGCAAGGAGGGTGAAGTGCCTTGCCAACGTCAGGATTCGGACCTGGAACCTTCTGACTACCAGCCCACCTGACTCCCCTAACAGTGGCCTGGGACCTCTTACAGTAATGTGAGGTCATGTAAGGACACGAACAGATCCTGGAAAGTCAAATATTTTAAACATTTTGAATCTTACATCGTAAAACAGAATAATCTCCTGATCTCTCCATGCATCTGAAATCATTTGGAGAATATAATGGCCGACATGTTTTACTGCAAGAATCTTTTACGGTTCCTTATCAAAACTGGCTCTGTGAAGCTCGCTTAAACTTGAACTGACATGTAATATGGCAGAATGAACCTGGTCCCAACAATAAAGAGCAAAAAGCTTGACACAGTTGAGAGGCGTGACAGTCACACATGAACCCAACAGCACTACCTGGTTATCAGGCTGCTGCTGCCAGTTGGCACAGAAACACTCAAGTGGATCAACCAGTCAGTCAAGTGAGCTGGCAGGTGATTTCCGAGAAACAGGTGCAGTTCCGTGTTCCTACCTATGAGGGCGCTGTTCCCAAGTTCATAAGAAGGGACTTTCCAGTCAGTCTGACTGGTTTCACTGCCTCACTTGGTCTGTGGCAAAATGCTCTCAAGGAGTGTTTACTACTTCCAGAACTAAATTATATATTTTGAATTATCAGTGTTTCTAAATAAATGAACATTTGAAAAGAGGGTGAAATATTTAAAAACATGCTTGGCTCTTATTTTTCTGTTTGCATAACCATGATGAAGTGCCTGTTTCTCCTGAGAAGACAGAAAGATTTAAACATCAGTCTGGACATGTTGACAGGACCGATCATCCTCACAATCCAGATTACATCTTGATATAACTTCCTCACAAAGAAAATAAAAAAACATACGAATCATTAAACCAAAGCAACCAAAATCACCTGCACAACTCCTGTGATATTGTGATGAATGTTAGTGTCACAGCTGAACATAACATTGTTATGATGACATGTTACACTACAGATGTTTTAATGTTCCCTCAGCTGTGTGTATCAGGATGTGGAACATTAGAAGAGTTCAGTCCTGCTCAGTGCTGACGACCATCTGAGGACAGAGGAGATAATACCTCAAACCAGATCCCAGATCAGACTGTAAGAAGGAGCAGGATGATCCCAGATCAGACAGTAAGAAGGAGCAGGATGATCCCAGATCAGACTGTAAGAAGGAGCAGGATGATCCCAGATCAGACAGTAAGAAGGAGCAGGATGATCCCAGATCAGACTGTAAGAAGGAGCAGGATGATCCCAGATCAGACTGTAAGAAGGAGCAGGATGATCCCAGATCAGACTGTAAGAAGGAGCAGGATGATCCCAGATCAGACAGTAAGAAGGAGCAGGATGATCCCAGATCAGACTGTAAGAAGGAGCAGGATGATCCCAGATCAGACTGTAAGAAGGAGCAGGATGATCCCAGATCAGACTGTAAGAAGGAGCAGGATGATCCCAGATCAGACTGTAAGAAGGAGCAGGATGATCCCAGATCAGACTGTAAGAAGGAGCAGGGTGATCCCAGATCAGACTGTTAGAAGGAGCAGGATGATCCCAGATCAGACTGTAAGAAGGAGCAGGATGATCCCAGATCAGACAGTAAGAAGGAGCAGGATGATCCCAGATCAGACTGTAAGAAGGAGCAGGATGATCCCAGATCAGACAGTAAGAAGGAGCAGGATGATCCCAGATCAGACTGAAAGAAGGAGCAGGATGATCCCAGATCAGACTGTAAGAAGGAGCAGGATGATCCCAGATCAGACTGTAAGAAGGAGCAGGATGATCCCAGAGCAGACTGTAAGAAGGAGCAGGATGATCCCAGATCAGACAGTAAGAAGGAGCAGGATGATCCCAGATCAGACAGTAAGAAGGAGCAGGATGATCCCAGATCAGACTGTAAGAAGGAGCAGGATGATCCCAGATCAGACTGTAAGAAGGAGCAGGATGATCCCAAGAAGGAGCAGGATGATCCCAGATCAGACTGTAAGAAGGAGCAGGATGATCCCAGATCAGACAGTAAGAAGGAGCAGGATGATCCCAGCTTAGACTGTAAGAAGGAGCAGGATGATCCCAGATCAGACTGTAAGAAGGAGCAGGATGATCCCAGATCAGACTGTAAGAAGGAGCAGGATGATCCCAGATCAGACAGTAAGAAGGAGCAGGATGATCCCAGATCAGACAGTAAGAAGGAGCAGGATGATCCCAGATCAGACTGTAAGAAGGAGCAGGATGATCCCAGATCAGACTGTAAGAAGGAGCAGGATGATCCCAGATCAGACAGTAAGAAGGAGCAGGATGATCCCAGATCAGACTGTAAGAAGGAGCAGGATGATCCCAGATCAGACAGTAAGAAGGAGCAGGATGATCCCAGATCAGACTGTAAGAAGGAGCAGGATGATCCCAGATCAGACTGTAAGAAGGAGCAGGATGATCCCAGATCAGACTGTAAGAAGGAGCAGGATGATCCCAGATCAGACAGTAAGAAGGAGCAGGATGATCCCAGATCAGACTGTAAGAAGGAGCAGGATGATCCCAGATCAGACTGTAAGAAGGAGCAGGATGATCCCAGATCAGACTGTAAGAAGGAGCAGGATGATCCCAGATCAGACTGTAAGAAGGAGCAGGATGATCCCAGATCAGACTGTAAGAAGGAGCAGGGTGATCCCAGATCAGACTGTTAGAAGGAGCAGGATGATCCCAGATCAGACTGTAAGAAGGAGCAGGATGATCCCAGATCAGACAGTAAGAAGGAGCAGGATGATCCCAGATCAGACTGTAAGAAGGAGCAGGATGATCCCAGATCAGACAGTAAGAAGGAGCAGGATGATCCCAGATCAGACTGAAAGAAGGAGCAGGATGATCCCAGATCAGACTGTAAGAAGGAGCAGGATGATCCCAGATCAGACTGTAAGAAGGAGCAGGATGATCCCAGAGCAGACTGTAAGAAGGAGCAGGATGATCCCAGATCAGACAGTAAGAAGGAGCAGGATGATCCCAGATCAGACAGTAAGAAGGAGCAGGATGATCCCAGATCAGACTGTAAGAAGGAGCAGGATGATCCCAGATCAGACTGTAAGAAGGAGCAGGATGATCCCAAGAAGGAGCAGGATGATCCCAGATCAGACTGTAAGAAGGAGCAGGATGATCCCAGATCAGACAGTAAGAAGGAGCAGGATGATCCCAGCTTAGACTGTAAGAAGGAGCAGGATGATCCCAGATCAGACTGTAAGAAGGAGCAGGATGATCCCAGATCAGACTGTAAGAAGGAGCAGGATGATCCCAGATCAGACAGTAAGAAGGAGCAGGATGATCCCAGATCAGACAGTAAGAAGGAGCAGGATGATCCCAGATCAGACTGTAAGAAGGAGCAGGATGATCCCAGATCAGACTGTAAGAAGGAGCAGGATGATCCCAGATCAGACAGTAAGAAGGAGCAGGATGATCCCAGATCAGACAGTAAGAAGGAGCAGGATGATCCCAGATCAGACTGTAAGAAGGAGCAGGATGATCCCAGATCAGACAGTAAGAAGGAGCAGGATGATCCCAGATCAGACTGTAAGAAGGAGCAGGATGATCCCAGATCAGACAGTAAGAAGGAGCAGGATGATCCCAGATCAGACTGTAAGAAGGAGCAGGATGATCCCAGATCAGACTGTAAGAAGGAGCAGGATGATCCCAGATCAGACTGTAAGAAGGAGCAGGATGATCCCAGATCAGACTGTAAGAAGGAGCAGGATGATCCCAGATCAGACAGTAAGAAGGAGCAGGATGATCCCAGATCAGACTGTAAGAAGGAGCAGGATGATCCCAGATCAGACAGTAAGAAGGAGCAGGATGATCCCAGATCAGACAGTAAGAAGGAGCAGGATGATCCCAGATCAGACAGTAAGAAGGAGCAGGATGATCCCAGATCAGACAGTAAGAAGGAGCAGGATGATCCCAGATCAGACAGTAAGAAGGAGCAGGATGATCCCAGATCAGACAGTAAGAAGGAGCAGGATGATCCCAGATCAGACTGTAAGAAGGAGCAGGATGATCCCAGATCAGACTGTAAGAAGGAGCAGGATGATCCCAGATCAGACAGTAAGAAGGAGCAGGATGATCCCAGATCAGACTGTAAGAAGGAGCAGGATGATCCCAGATCAGACAGTAAGAAGGAGCAGGATGATCCCAGATCAGACAGTAAGAAGGAGCAGGATGATCCCAGATCAGACTGTAAGAAGGAGCAGGATGATCCCAGATCAGACAGTAAGAAGGAGCAGGATGATCCCAGATCAGACTGTAAGAAGGAGCAGGATGATCCCAGATCAGACAGTAAGAAGGAGCAGGATGATCCCAGATCAGACTGTAAGAAGGAGCAGGATGATCCCAGATCAGACAGTAAGAAGGAGCAGGATGATCCCAGATCAGACTGTAAGAAGGAGCAGGATGATCCCAGATCAGACAGTAAGAAGGAGCAGGATGATCCCAGATCAGACTGTAAGAAGGAGCAGGATGATCCCAGATCAGACAGTAAGAAGGAGCAGGATGATCCCAGATCAGACTGTAAGAAGGAGCAGGATGATCCCAGATCAGACAGTAAGAAGGAGCAGGATGATCCCAGATCAGACTGTAAGAAGGAGCAGGATGATCCCAGATCAGACTGTAAGAAGGAGCAGGATGATCCCAGATCAGACTGTAAGAAGGAGCAGGATGATCCCAGATCAGACTGTAAGAAGGAGCAGGATGATCCCAGATCAGACAGTAAGAAGGAGCAGGATGATCCCAGATCAGACTGTAAGAAGGAGCAGGATGATCCCAGATCAGACTGTAAGAAGGAGCAGGATGATCCCAGATCAGCACCTCCTCCACCTGCATCATGTGAGGGTGTGTCTGTATAGCAGACAGGGACTTTCCAAACCTTTGCTGCGTTATGTGGTTTTATGGTTGCATTTTACAGCTTGACGCTGCTCAACGAAACCATATCGAGATCCAACATAATGATCTCTTCTTTCGATTTAACTGCGTCTTTTATTTGATATCATTGGAGACGGCTTCGTTTAGGTTCTTACCAGATCCACATAAACATGACAACCTTCTGAAAACATTCATCATGATGGATCTGTTAAACACTGTGATCAGTTAATCCTGTTTTGGTGTCATAAACCAACTGTATCTCCTCAAACATGGCGTCCCTGTTCCCTCACAGTCTTTCATAATGTCTCCACTGTTTCTAGAAAGGTTCCAAACACACATAGAAAACTTTCACACTGTGACACTTTGTGCTGCTCAGATCATCACTGCTGTTCCATTACATTCTACATTCAGTCATTTATCAGACAATCTTATCTAGAGAGATTTACAGTAAGTACAGGGACATTCCCCACTGAGGCAAGTAGGGTGAAGTGCCTTGCTCAAGAACACAACATCATGTTGGCACAGCCGGGAAACAAACTGGCAACCTTCTGATCACAATTCTGATTCCTTCATCTCTCAGCCACCTGTTAAACTGTCTGTTTTTATACCACAACACATTCTAGTACTTTAGATGTTTTTAGTTTGGTTGTGACCAACCTTTACAGGACTCACACACTCTGTAAGTCAAGCTGATGAAGATGTCTGTTCTTCAGCCTCAGAGGCCTCCAGTACAACATGACCAACATCACTTCATTCTGTAAAGTCTACATGGATGAGTTAGAACATATCTGACAGAAACACACTGATGATTGTTGTAGGGATGAGCTTCACTTTAACCAACACAGATTACAGAGTCTTATACTTATGATTTCAGAATGAAGCAGTTTGAGATGCAGTTTTCAGATACTTGAACTTCTTTCAAAACTCACAAAACAGATTATAATAAAACCTGACTGATTTAGGACTGATATAATACTCTGGAGAAACTATCAATGAAAATTATTATTATTATAAGAAATTAGCTTGCATATTTTCTTCTGACGATTAAATATACGATATATACAATTATATTTGTTTATATCTGTTTATTTATGTTTATTTCTAACTAAATCCCAATCCTTAAAATCATCTGATTTTCAAACTGCAGCATAAACAGGCCACAGAAGAGCCACATTATTTCAATCTCATTCTAACTTTTGGTTTCCATTCCAAACCTGTGGAACTTTATCTGCCTTAGATTTTAATGACGCGCAACATCAATCTAAATTCTCATTGGTCCAAACCTCCGAACAGGAACACTGATTAGTCAGATTCGCTCCGTTGACGCTTCATTGTCGCTTCTTCATCCAGACGCGCTGCCGCTCCTGATCAGAATCGTCTTTCTGCCGCTCAGCAACATGAAGCTCTTTCTGCTCTTTCTGCTCCTTCTGGGGACAAATGGAGCGCAGGCGGGTCAGTACATTATACCGAATATAACTTATAAAACTCATTTTAAATAGCATGAATGTTCTCAGATAGTATGTGTTTGTAAAGTTAAACAAAGTAAAAGTTAATCGAATATGCATTTGATCTCATCAGTAAATACAATCAGTATCCATTTATAACAGCATATTAAAATAAGCGTAGTTGTAAGTGTTGGTCTAAGTCTGGTCTTTATTTATCCATCGATCTGTTTCATAAGTTAAACAGAATGTGTTCTCCCATTGAAGTGGGCTTGACTTCAGTGGCGATGTAAAGCTGAACACTGTTCAGTACTGACCTGAACTGGACTTTAGTGAGTTTAGATAACATATCATGTTCAGATATCCTACCGTGTTCAGATATTCTACCGTGTTCAGATATCCTACCGTGTTCAGATATCCTACCGTGTTCAGATATCTATACCGTGTTCATATATTCTACCGTGTTAAGATATCCTACCGTGTTCAGGTAACCTGACTATGTTCAGATAACCTGACTATGTTCAGATATCCTACCGTGTTCAGATATCCTACCGTGTTCAGATATCCTACCGTGTTCAGATATCCTACCATGTTCAGATATTCTACCGTGTTCAGATAACCTGCAGTGTTCAGATATTCTACCTTGTTCAGATATCCTACCGTGTTCAGATATCCTACCGTGTTCAGATATCCTACCTTGTTCCATCCTACTTTCTGCTTTATGAAGAACGATCCCATTGTAACGTGACTGTCTCAGATTTGCCTGGTAACTAGTGACACCTGGTCAGGTAGAATCTCCCCTACAAATACACACCTTTACTTTGAGATTAAAGTATTAGGTAAGATATGATGGATAAATAACAATAGTTTTCATAAACTATGTAAATAGCCAGTAAGCAGCAGTGCTGTTTGCAGTTAGTAAAAAAAGTCTTGTGAAATGATCGGCTACTGTCCCATCAAATAATAATGGATCAAACTGGACACAGTAGGTATTGGTTCAACATTCAGGATTTAGGTTTTTACAGTGAAATTGTAAAATAGTAACATAGTTTGACTCGCAAATGTTTGTGTCTATAAATAAGGGAACTAGACATTTAGATTTGGTGCCACTTTAGGTACAGAGGAGTCTTGTGGCTGAGCGGTGAAGGAGTCAGGCTAGTAATCGGAGGGTTCCTGGTTCGAACTCAGGCTGTGCCGACATGACGTTGTGTCCTTGGGCAAGGCACTTCACCCTACTTGCCTCAGGGGGAATTTCCCTGTACATGCTGTAGGTCGCGCTGGATAAGAGTGTCTGATAAATGACTGAATGTAAAATGTCCACTGTGTAGTAAACCTGGACATGTTTCTCATTATCTGGTACAATAAAACTGTTTAACTGGATAGTTGTTTATATTTCATATAGAATGAATGCTGCAGGAATAATGTAACACACACACACATGCACACACATGCACACACACACTCACATTAGCAGTGTATACAGCTGTACTGTACTAACATGTCAGTATATCTTCTCCTCCTGTCTCCAGGGATACACACCCTCCAGTATTTCTACACTGCGTCCTCTCAGGTCCCAAACTTCCCAGAGTTTGTGGTTGTAGGAATGGTGGATAACCTTCAGATAGACTACTATGACAGCATCACCCAGGAAGACGTGCCCAAACAGGACTGGATGAACAAGGTAGCTGAAGGAGATCCACAGTACTGGGAGAGGGAAACTGGCAACCTTCTGGGTGCCCAGCAGAGCTTCAAGGCCAACATTGAGATTTTGAAGCAGCGCTTCAACCAAACTGGAGGTAACATGAAACACATCCTCAGACATTAACACACAGATACATGAGGCCTCAAGCGAAGCTGCTTTCTGCAACATTTCAACTTTAAATGTTTATATTTTAGTGAGGCAGGTAGAGGCAGGCAGACTGGGAGAGGCAGGGTGGGAGAGGCAGGCAGGTAGAGGCAGGGTGGGAGAGGCAGACTGGGAGAGGCAGGGAGAGGCAGGGTGGGAGAGGCAGGCAGTAGAGGCAGGGTGGTAGAGGCAGGCAGGTAGAGGCAGGGTGGTAGAGGCAGGCTGGGAGAGGCAGGGAGAGGCAGGTGGAGAGGCAGGCAGGTAGAGGCAGGGTGGGAGAGGCAGACTGGGAGAGGCAGGGTGGTAGAGGCAGGAGAGGCAGGGTGGGAGAGCAGGCAGGTAGAGGCAGGGTGGTAGAGGCAGGCAGGTAGAGGCAGGGTGGTAGAGGCAGGCTGGGAGAGGCAGGGAGAGGCAGGGTGGGAGAGGCAGGCAGGTAGAGGCAGGGTGGGAGAGGCAGACTGGAGAGGCAGGGTGGTAGAGGCAGGGAGAGGCAGGGTGGAGAGGCAGGCTGGGAGAGGCAGGCAGGTAGAGGCAGGCTGGGAGAGGCAGGGAGAGGCAGGCAGGTAGAGGCAGGGTGGGAGAGGCAGGCAGGAGAGGCAGGGTGGTAGAGGCAGGGTGGTAGAGGCAGGGTGGTAGAGGCAGGGTGGTAGAGGCAGGGTTGGAGAGGCAGGGAGAGGCAGGCAGGTAGAGGCAGGCAGGACAGAGGCAGGTTGGGAGAGGCAGGGTGGGAGAGGCAGGCAGGTAGAGGCAGGGTGGGAGAGGCAGGGTGGGAGAGGCAGGCAGGTAGAGGCAGGGTGGGAGAGGCAGGCTGGGAGAGGCAGGGGTGGGAGAGGCAGGGTGGGAGAGGCAGGCAGGTAGAGGCAGGGTGGGAGAGGCAGGCAGGTAGAGGCAGGTAGAGGCAGGGTGGGAGAGGCAGGGTGGGAGAGGCAGGCAGGTAGAGGCAGGCAGGTAGAGGCAGGGTGGGAGAGGCAGGGTGGAGAGGCAGGGTGGGAGAGGCAGGCAGGTAGAGGCAGGGTGCAGAGGCAGGGTGGGAGAGAGGTGGGGGAGGGGAGAGAGAGGTGGGGGGGAGAGAGGTGGGGGAGGGAGAGAGAGCTGGGGGGGAGGGAGAGAGGGGGGGAGGGAGAGAGAGGGGGGAGGGAGAGAGAGGGGGGAGGGAGAGAGAGCTGGAGGGAGAGAGGGGGAGGGAGAGAGAGAGAGAGGTGGGGTAGAGAGAGGGGGGGAGGGAGAGAGAGGTGGGGGAGAGAGAGAGAGATGGGGGAGGAGAGAGAGAGATGGGGGAGGGAGAGAGAGAGGTGGGGTAGAGAGAGGGGGGGAGGGAGAGAGAGGTGGGGGAGAGAGAGAGAGATGGGGGAGGGAGAGAGAGATGTGGGGGGGAGAGAGAGGAGGGGGGAGGGAGAGAGAGCTGGGAGGGAGAGAGGGGGGGGGAGGGAGAGAGAGAGAGGTGGGTAGAGAGAGAGAGATGGGGGAGGGAGAGAGAGATGGGGGGAGAGAGAGGGGGGGGGAGAGAGAGGGGGGAGGGAGAGAGAGAGAGGGTGGGGTAGAGAGAGGGGGGGAGGGAGAGAGAGGTGGGGGAGAGAGAGAGAGATGGGGAGGGAGAGAGAGATGGGGGAGAGAGAGGGGGGGAGAGAGAGGGGGGGAGGGAGAGAGAGAGAGGTGGGGTAGAGAGAGGGGGGGAGGGAGAGAGAGGTGGGGAGAGAGAGAGAGATGGGGGAGGGAGAGAGATGGGGAGGGAAAGAGAGATGGGGGAGAGAGAGGGGGGGGGGGAGAGAGGGGGGAGGGAGAGAGAGCTGGAGGGAGAGAGGGGGGGGAGGGAGAGAGAGAGAGGTGGGGTAGAGAGAGAGAGATGGGGGAGGGAGAGAGAGATGGGGGGGAGAGAGAGGGGGGGGAGAGAGAGGGGGGAGGGAGAGAGAGAGAGGTGGGGTAGAGAGAGGGGGGGAGGGAGAGAGAGGTGGGGGAGAGAGAGAGAGATGGGGGAGGGAGAGAGAGATGGGGGGGAGAGAGAGGGGGGGGGGAGAGAGAGGGGGGGAGGGAGAGAGAGAGAGGTGGGGTAGAGAGAGGGGGGGAGGGAGAGAGAGGTGGGGGGAGAGAGAGAGAGATGGGGGAGGGAGAGAGAGATGGGGGGGAGAGAGAGGGGGGAGGGAGAGAGAGCTGGGAGGGAGAGGGGGGGGGGAGGGAGAGAGAGAGAGGTGGGGGAGGGAGAGAGAGATGGGGGGGAGAGAGAGGGGGGGGAGAGAGAGAGAGGTGGGGTAGAAGAGGGGGGGAGGGAGAGAGAGGTGGGGGAGATGAGAGAGGATGGGGGAGGGAGAGAGAGATGGGGGGGAGAGAGAGGGGGGGGAGAGAGAGGGGGGGAGGGAGAGAGAGAGAGGTGGGGTAGAGAGAGGGGGGGAGGGAGAGAGAGGTGGGGAGAGAGAGAGAGAGATGGGGGAGGGAGAGAGAGATGGGGGGGAGAGAGAGGGGGGGGGAGAGAGATCGGGGAGGGAGGGACGTGGGAGGGAGAGAGGGGGGGAGGGAGAGAGGAGAGAGAGCAGGTGGAGAGAGAGAGAGTTGGGGTTAGAGAGAGAGAGTTGGGGGAGAGAGAGCTAGGTGGGGAGAGAGAGAGAGAGAGGTGGGGGAGGGGCAGCAGGACAGAGAGACTCTGGAGGACAGGAAGAGGGGGGGGGGGGGCAGGAGCTGCTGGAACAGTGTGACTCACCCAGAGAGCAGAACAGTGACTGACTTCAGCAGGAGGGTCTGTGTGTTTGCTGTCCTCCTCCAGCAGCTGTGGACGCTGCTCTAGTCTATCAGGAGCTGTCTAGTAAAGGAGTGACATCATGATGACATCACACTCAGGCAGGATGCTGCTAAGAGGCCTGCTGCTAGAGCACTGATCCCCCATGATGCACCAGGGTGTCTGGTCAGGCTGGTTCTGCCCCCCCATGATGCACCAGGGTGTCTGGTCAGACTGGTTCTCTCTCTCTCTCTCTCTCTCTCTCTCTCTCTCTCTCTCTCTCAGGTATGCACGTAAACCAGTGGATGTATGGTTGTGAGTGGGACGAGGAGACTGGAGCTACAGCTGGGTTTCATCAGCATGGTTATGATGGAGAAGACTTCCTGGCTCTGGATCTGGAGAACCTTAGATGGATCGCTCCAGTACAGCAGGCCTTCATCACCAAACAGAAGTGGGACCAGAACAGAGCTGATCTTGAGTACAGGAAGCACTACTACACCCAGGAGTGTGTTGACTGGCTGAAGAAGTATGTGGACTATGGGAAGAGCATCCTGAAGAGGACAGGTAGAGTCACATGACCTCATCAATCACACACAACCATTAGTAAAATATATCACGGCACAATATATCATTATACAAAACTATGTTATATACATAGTTTAAATTAAATTACACATAATTTAAATTACGTTTGTTTTATCCTCTTGGTTGAGCTACCAGCATGTGACCCTCACTCATGCATTCACAGGAATCACTTAACTAAGTTGTTTAAAATGTGTTGATGTGTTATTGTATTGTGACCCCAGCATCAAGTCATGAGATGAGTGTGTTGTTACACCCCTAATAACCATGTACACACACACCATGTACACACACACCATGTACACACACACCATGTACACACACACCATGTACACACACACCATGTACACACACACCATGTACACACACACTATGTACACACACACCATGTACACACACACCATGTACACACACACCATGTACACACACACTATGTACACACACACTATGTACACACACACCCTGTACACACACACCATGTACACACACCATGTACACACACACCATGTACACACACACCATGTACACACACACCATGTACACACACTATGTACACACACACCATGTACACACACACCATGTACACACACACCATGTACACACACACTATGTACACACACACTATGTACACACACACCCTGTACACACACACCATGTACACACACCATGTACACACACACCATGTACACACACACTATGTACACACACACCATGTACACACACACCATGTACACACACACACCATGTACACACACACCATGTACACACACACTATAGACATGATGCAGTAAACAGTAACCCAAAATGCTTTCTGGTTGAAATCAGTCAACATGTCTTTCATAGTAACATAGTGAGAACGACAGTGGTGGTTTTAAAAACCTGATCTGTGTCTCTCCAGTCCCGCCCTCCATGTCTCTGCTCCAGAAGACCCCCTCCTCTCCCATCACCTGCCACGCTACAGGCTTCTACCCCAGGAATGTCCTCATGTCCTGGAAGAAAGATGGAGAGGACGTGTACGAGGATGTGGAACATGGAGAGGTTCTCCACAATGAGGATGGAACCTTCCAGAGCAGCGTTCATCTGACAGTGAAGCCTGAGGACCTGGACAGTGGGACGTATGAGTGTGTGGTTCAGCTCTTAGGGGTCAAGGAGGACTTTGTCACCAGACTGGAGCGCTCTGTGGTGAAGACCAACCATAACCCAGGTGAGACCAGCACAGCTGGATAATATCACTGCTCCATCATCAGACAGTGTTGAGTTAGAAACACTTTCTTACTTATCAACACTTTAGTAGATGTTTGATCCTGAGTCTTGTCGTTACCATGAGAAGGTTTCTACCTGCAGAGTTCTCCTAGTGCTGACAATGTACACTGTTCTAGAACGTTCCCAACATTAAGGCTCTCCCGTGTTCTGAATATTAAGGAACATGCTAGAGCGTTAATATGAAGAACCTTCCAGAACTGTGTCTGTTGTCTCTAAGCTCCCCAGCATGTGAGGCTCCAGGCTGCTGTCTGAACGCTGTGTGTTGGGTGTTCCAGGATCAGACTCGGTCCTCATCATCGTTGGAGCTGTGGTTGGTGTCCTGCTGTCCATCGCCATCATCTGTGGAGTCGTCAACTTGATGATGAAGAAGAAGAAGAGAGGTGAGAGGGAGAACATGTTCATCACCTCATCACTGTGTGTGTGTGTGTGTGTGTGTGTGTGTAAGGATCTGTCTACATAGTTGGCAGGATCTATGATCTTAATCATAATTCTTCCAGTGATATTAATAAAGCTTTGTCATCTCTTTGCAGGCTATGGTCAAGCTAACAGTGAGTATTAAACTGTAGTTTCCAGACAGATGGGACTTTAGCATCATGGTTACAGCATATCTACTCTCACATACAGACAGTTCATTTATCACATCATCAAACCGTCTCTAAACTTGGGAAATGAACGTCCTGCTTGTTAAACATTGTGTTTGTATCCATGATGGTGGTTCACCTTCTTGTCAGCTCAGTTAAACTGCTCTGGTTATATTTGTATCCTTGCAGCTTCTGATGATGGATCCACCTCCACCAATAACACACCACCAGAACAATGAGGCCTCTCTGTTTAACCAATCACAGGTGAGTATCTCAGACTGGGTTCAGCACAGGAGAGGACACTTATTTATTCAGCTGATTTGATTCAGAATTGATTCTTTCTAAATACACATTTCTTAATCACAGACTTCATCAATTCAGTAAAATAGTGAAGTGGAGTTTTGATTCTACATACTGTCAGTGTTAAGCCTGGTGTGTGTGTGTGTCTGTGTGTGTCTGTGTGTGTCTGTGTGTGTCTGTGTGTGTGTGTGTGTCTGTGTGTGTGTCTTTACAGAGGCAGTGTATAACAGAGGGTGCAGATGACTAAACTGAGCTTTCTATAAGTAGAAAGACACCAAAATTAATTGACCTAGAAGAAAACTATTTTTCCATAATAACGCAAATATAATAACTGATGTTTCTATTCCTTTTTTTATTTCTGTGATCAGCTTAAAGATCAATATGATCAGATTTTGACAGCAGTTTGTGAACAGCAGCTTCTGATTGTTTCTTTCTGGTTCCAGTTTCCTGTTGAGCTTCAGTGTTTTATAGCCGTTTATCTCATACTGGTGTACAAACCATTTAAGATGTTATGATTCATTAACATTATATGATTTATTTTTTCATTAGCGGTAGGGGGGGGATATTGTTTGGCTTGCAGTGCTACTGGGTAACTTTGGGTTAAAATAAAAATGTTTAGTTATTTTGACTTGAAACATAAATCAATGTGATCAATTTGTGAATTGTAATTTAAAAATATAATTAAAAGAAAATGGATGGAAATTGTCTCAAGTCTTTTAATTTATCAGCAACGCTGCCACAACATAATTTGTTAGATAGAAAATAACTCCCAAGTATTTGACTGTAATCTTATAATTGGCCAATAAGAAAGTCCCATTCAGTGTGACATCAGTTGATAGGATGACTAACTTCACCTGTTTAAGTGCAAGAACTCAAATTGGCTCTTCCCCCCCCCCCCCAGCGAAAACAAAATCAATTCACAATTAAAATATAAAAATGAGGATAAGATAGGTTTCTTGTTTACCATATTTAGAGGAGAACACTTTTCAAACATTCAAAACTTACTGACACCTCTTTTTATAATTAACTAGTTATTGAATGTGAGTGCATGAGTCTGTGAGTGTGTGAGTCTATTATTAATTTGACTGGGGATGTATTACCCATAGTAAAAGGACTATGGTGCATTTGATTGAGCCAAGAGTTTCAATGTCATCCTTAATCGAACCGCTTAATTTTATCCCTTAACATTTGTATTAAATAATAATAATAAACTTTTTACTTCGTCACTTTGTTGTGTGAATGACCTCCTGGTTGTGGGCGCCACCTGGTGGCTGCTTCAGTCCTGTTCAGGAGAGGAAGGGACACCAGACTGTGTCCAGCCTACAGGAGAGCTGTGGTTCCTGTGAGGACAGGCTGCCAGACCCCTCAGGACCGGCTGAACCACCATCTTATCCTGTATGAACTCAATTATCAGGGTTTAGATTTGGATCAAAGAGAGTCTAAATCTCGTTTTGGGAATAAGAACCAAACACATGAGTTTAGTATTCAGGCTTTTATATAAGAACTTCAAGTCAAATGAAATCAGATTGGCTGCAGTCTAGAATGTTCCATGTGACAGAATATGATGAAGTTCTCAGACAGAAGCTCCTCTCAGAACTGAGGGCCTCCTACCACCTGGTTACCGCCTGGTTATCACATGGTTACCATCTGGTTACCACATAGTTAACACATGGTTACCGCCTGGTTATCACATGGTTACCATCTGGTTACCGCCTGGTTATCAACACCAGAGAAAACTTGTGATCAGGAGTCACTTCATCAGTTCACTTCCAGAAAGATCCAACACTGTCCAGTAGGAGAGGAGAGTCCAGCCTTGTACAGCCCCATGCAGGACAGCCCCCCCACCCACACTTCAGAGAGGGGGAGAGAGGGGGGGGGAGCCCTCCCCCATCAGACAGGGGGAGAGGGGGGGGCAGCCCTCCCCCTTCAGACGGGGAGAGGGGGGGACAGCCCCCCCCCCTTCAGACAGGGGGAGAGAGGGGGGGACAGCCCTCCCCTTCAGACAGGGGGAGAGAGGGGGGGACAGCCCTCCCCTTCAGACAGGGGGAGAGGGGGGGGGACAGCCCTCCCCTTCAGACAGGGGGAGAGGGGGGGGACAGCCCCCCCCCTTTCAGACAGGGGGAGAGAGGGGGGGACAGCCCTCCCCCTTCAGACAGGGGGAGAGAGGGGGGGACAGCCCTCCCCCTTCAGACAGGGGGAGAGCAGGGGGGAGGAGGGGGAGACAGGACCAGGCCATCAGAAGTGTGGTCTCCTCTGGCGTCCTGTGTACTTGGTGTCAGCACGCACCTCCCTAAAGGAGAGGGGGGAGAGAGAAGACATGAACACATCCGAGGCCCCCTTTCTGTGGACCAATGGTGAGACTTGGCTGATCTGTGAACCAATGGGGAGCCTCACTGTTCCCCGGTAACAGCCAGACAGGAAGTACACACCTGCCCTGTCGTCTTCTTCTCTCCTTCTTCTCCAGGATCCAGTCTTTCCCCTTCTTGGCAGATTTGCCCTTCATGTTCTTGAAGCGGGATCTTTAGAGGAGGGAAGAAGAGGTTTTAGACTCAGATACAGACTTCCTGTCCTGCGGGTGGAAGAGGAAAGGCTGGTGACCCAGCTGGAGGGTCATGTGACCCAGCTGGAGGGTCATGTGACCCAGCTGGAGTGTCATGTGACCCAGCTGGAGGGTCATGTGATGCGCTGGAGGGTCATGTGATGCGCTGGAGGGTCATGTGATGCGCTGGAGGGTCATGTGACCCAGCTGGAGGGTCATGTGATGCGCTGGAGGGTCATGTGATGCGCTGGAGGGTCATGTGATGCGCTGGAGGGTCATGTGACCCAGCTGGAGGGTCATGTGATGCGCTGGAGGGTCATGTGATGCGCTGGAGGGTCATGTGATGCGCTGGAGGGTCATGTGATGCGCTGGAGGGTCATGTGATGCGCTGGAGGGTCATGTGATGCGCTGGAGGGTCATGTGATGCACTGTGTGTCTGAGGGCGGAAAATCTGCCAGCCTTGTTTTTCTAGTCAGGCAGAACGACAGCCACCCATGTTTCTGTGGGTCCTTCAGTCTCACCAGAGCAGGGGAGGGAGGAGCCTGCCTGGCCAGAGAACAGGACCAGGGGGAGGAGCCTGCCTGGCCAGAGAACAGGACCAGGGGGAGGAGCCTGCCTGGCCAGAGAACAGGACCAGGGGGAGGAGCCTGCCTGGCCAGAGAACAGGACCAGGGGGAGGAGCCTGCCTGGCCAGAGAACAGGACCAGGGGGAGGAGCCTGCCTGGCCAGAGAACAGGACCAGGGGGAGGAGCCTGCCTGGCCAGAGAACAGGACCAGGGGGAGGAGCCTATGACCAGAGAACAGGACCAGGGGGAGGAGCCTATGGCCAGAGAACAGGACCAGGGGGAGGAGCCTATGTACCTCTGTCCTGTGAACTGGACCTGGGTGGAGACTCCTCTGTCGACCGTCTCTGATCCCAGAGCCTGAAACACTCAGCAGGTTTAACCCACAACATTACAACAAAAACAACTTTTAACCTTCCACAGTGTTGAATTGAATAATGTGCCTGTATGACACAACTTCTCATTCCATGTGAGTGACTGCAAACTAAACTAGAGTGTTTCTCTACCTTGGGAAGAACTCCAGAGACCCCAGCAAACAGACACAGGAAGAACCTGGAAGAAAACACACACACCACACACACACACACACCACACACACACCACACACCACACACACACACACACCACACACACACACCACACACACACACCACACACACACACCACACACACACACACCACACACACACACACACCACACACACACACCACACACACACACACACCACACACACACACCACACACACACACACCACACACACACCACACACACACACACCACACACACACACCACACACACACACCACACACACCACACACACACACACACACACCACACACACACACCACACACACACACACCACACACACACACCACACACACACACACCACACACACACACACCACACACACACACCCACACACACACACACCACACACACCCACACACACACACCCACACATGAGTCCAGATCTTCCCTCCACAGTACTTGCAGTGTGGTGACAGGAGATGAGCCTCACTTCTTGGCCTTGGAGCTGTTAGGGTAGTCCACCACCATGCCCCCACTGAAGCCTGCCTTCATGGCCTGGGAGGTGATCAGCTCCAGCTGAGGACAGAGACCTCTGGTCAGGGGACAACACTGCCTTGCTGCCGTGAAAACACTGCCTTGCTGCCATGACAACGCTGCCTTGCTGCCGTGACAACGCTGCCTTGCTGCTGAGATGTGGTTACTTTACATCAACACAGATCGGGTCACCTGACCAAAGTTAGAACAATGAAGTTCTTCTTCTTAATCGTAGCTGTATGTTGTGTATCATATATATTTGAAGGTCAGTTTGGCTGTTGGGTCCAGTACAACGTCAGTATCCAGTATATACAGTATATACAGTATGTACAGTATGTACAACAGTACCTGTTCAGAGTTCTCAGGGTACAGCTGAAAGATGGCTCTGGCCCCTCTGGCCTGGACACAGAGATACACAGAGATATGAGATGAAGATGGAGAGACAAAGAGACACAAAGACATGGAGAAAGAAAGATGGAGAGTCAGAGAGAGGGATAGAGGTAGAGAGAGAGATGGAGATAGAGAGAGGGATGGAGGTAGAGAGGGATGGAGGTAGAGAGAGGGATGGAGGTAGAGAGAGGGATAGAGATAGAGAGAGGGATGGAGGTAGAGAGAGGGATGGAGGTAGAGAGAGGGATGGAGGTAGAGAGAGGGATGGAGGTAGAGAGAGGGATGGAGTCAGAGAGAGGGATGGAGGTAGAGAGAGGGATGGAGTCAGAGAGAGGGATGGAGGTAGAGAGAGGGATGGAGGCAGAGAGAGGGATGGAGGTAGAGAGAGGGATGGAGTCAGAGAGAGGGATGGAGGTAGAGAGAGGGATGGAGTCAGAGAGGGGGATGGAGATAGAGAGAGGGATGGAGGTAGAGAGAGGGATGGAGTCAGAGAGAGGGATGGAGGTAGAGAGAGGGATGGAGTCAGAGAGGGGGATGGAGATAGAGAGAGGGATGGAGGTAGAGAGAGGAATGAGAGAGGTTTACCAGGGAGGAGTAGAGAGTGCTGAAGAAGGTGTACATCCTCCTGGGAGGGCAGTGACTCTTCTTGTCAGCGTTACAGAGCCACTGCAGAGCTGATATACTGCAGGAGAGAAACACTGTCAAACTACTGACTTACAAGAGAGAGCTTTACAAAAGAGCATCGATCAGGTCCTTCACACACTCCCCAGGTCCCTCACACACTCCCCAGGTCCTTCACACACTCCCCAGGTCCCTCACACACTCCCCAGGTCCCTCACACACTCCCCAGGTCCCTCACACACTCCCCAGGTCCCTCACACACTCCCCAGGTCCCTCACACACTCCCCAGGTCCCTCACACACTCCCCAGGTCCCTCACACACTCCCCAGGTCCTTCACACACTCCCCAGGTCCCTCACACACTCCCCAGGTCCCTCACACACTCCCCAGGTCCCTCACACACTCCCCAGGTCCCTCACACACTCCCCAGGTCCCTCACACACTCCCCAGGTCCCTCACACACTCCCCAGGTCCCTCACACACTCCCCAGGTCCCTCACACACTCCCCTAGGAAGCTTCATCCTTTATCTTCCCCTGTGTCTCCCTTCTCACCTGATGCAGCCATCAAATGTTCCTGGTCTGAAGGGGATCCCCTGGCCCATATCCCCCAGCAGCAGGTCTCCCTCCACCTCTCTCTCCAGCGCCACGTCTGACTCACACCACAGAACACAGCATGATCACAGCATGATCACAGCATGATCACAGAACACAGCATGATCACAGCATGATCACAGCATGATCACAGACTAACCACAGAACACAGCATGATCACAGCATGATCACAGAACACAGCATGATCACAGAACACAGCATGATCACAGAACACAGCATGATCACAGACTAACCACAGAACACAGCATGATCACAGACTAACCACAGAACACAGCATGATCACAGAACACAGCATGATCACAGCATGATCACAGAACACAGCATGATCACAGAACACAGCATGATCACAGCATGATCACAGCATGATCACAGCATGATCACAGCATGATCACAGCATGATCACAGCATGATCACAGAACACAGCATGATCACAGAACACAGCATAATCACAGAACACAGCATAATCACAGAACACAGCATGATCACAGAACACAGCATAATCACAGAACACAGCATGATCACAGAACACAGCATGATCACAGAACACAGCATAATCACAGAACACAGCATGATCACAGAACACAGCATGATCACAGCATGATCACAGAACACAGCATGATCACAGCATGATCACAGAACACAGCATGATCACAGCATGATCACAGAACACAGCATGATCACAGCATGATCACAGCATGATCACAGAACACAGCATGATCACTTCAGCTTCACAGACTAACCACAGAACAGGAGATCCCACTGTTTGATTTGGATCAATTCATCTGCGTCACACGTCTGTGATGATGTCATAACTCTCCCTACATGTCTGTGATGATGTCATAACTCACCCTACCTACATGTCTGTGATGATGTCATAACTCATCCATGTCTGTGATGATGTCATAACTCACCCTACAGGTCTGTGATGATGTCATAACTCACCCTACAGGTCTGTGATGATGTCATAACTCACCCAACATGGCTGTGCTGATGTCCACGCCCACCCAGAAATGCCCCTCCTCTGACAGGAAGTCTCCGCTGAGCCCTGAGCCACATCTGCAGGGACCATCACAGCACACACACACACACACACACACACACAGTTAATTCCATGTTTGTGTATCTTGCATGGCGATTAAAACTGATTCTGATCTGCAGGTTTAAGGATGGGAACACACACTACTGATATCAATCATTTCATTCAACACCTTCCCCTCACCTACCTCACCTTCCCCTCACCTACCCCACACCTACCCCACCTTCCCCTCACCTACCCCACCTTCCCCACACCTACCCCACCTTCCCCTCACCTACCCCACCTTCCCCTCACCTACCCCACACCTACCCCACCTACCCCACCTTCCCCTCACCTACCCCACCTTCCCCTCACCTACCCCACCTTCCCCTCACCTACCCCACACCTACCCCACCTTCCCCTCACCTACCCCACCTTCCCCTCACCTACCCCACCTTCCCCTCACCTACCCCACCTTCCCCTCACCTACCCCACATCCAGCAGGTAGCATGGCTGATCCTCTGGGAGGTTGAGCAGCTCCACCGCTCTCTCTGACATCTGAGTCTGGATCTCGATCATCCGAGAACTGCAGGTAAAGATGGACCACAGAGAGACATGAGAGCCAAGCCAACCTGAACATGCTACTTCATACACGTGTCATGCTTTTACCAGTAAGAACACACGGAAACACGTGCTGAACATGTGATTCACGTGTCACTGATTTATCCGCATGAACATCACAAACATGACGTCATGAACGAACATCACAAACATCACAAACATGACGTCATGAACGAACATCACAAACATGACGTCATGAACGAACATCACAAACATGACGTCATGAACGAACATCACAAACATGACGTCAGTCTACATGTTTTCTATCGCCGGAATTGTTTCCATACTTTTGAGAGTATTTCTTGGCCTCCTCTTCGTTGTAGTACTGCAAAGTAAGAATATTGAATCATATATTATTTCAGCATTTCGACTTTTGCTGTCATAGTTTGAGGGCTAAATAAACTACGATACGAAGATACTTAGACACTTATATAGATACAGAGATACTAATATAATTAGATACTTAGATACTAAGATATTAAAATACTTAGATACTAAGATACTTAGATACTAAAACAATTAGATACTTATATACTAAGATACAAAAATACTTAGTTACGCTGATTTGATTTAGTTATAAATCCAAACCATCCTTGCTAACGTAGTAAGCAGCTAATCGATCAGAGTTACATACCACTTCAGGTGGGGCCATATGTTCAGGACGTCGACCACTCGAGGCCATGGTTATTTTAGATAATCAACAATCCTAGAAAGTGAATTTTAAACCTCAAAGTGTTAAAAAGATCACAGTTCTGCTGCGGTGCAGGAAGATCCACATGTTCTAGACCCTGACGTCATAGTTCTGCGTCAGCGGGGTCATTCGATGAAATAAAATAAAAATCGTCGACAGAAAATAGTTTTTTCCACTTATTTCTTCAACGTGAACTCTATAAACTCTTATGAATTCGTGTAAACTCTTTCACAAATGTAAATCTCCCCCATATTAGAAAATACGAGTGTTTACATTGAAACTGTTTTCATGACAGTCTCCGGTTTAGTCGTTCTCCCATTGGCTCAGAGACAGTGTGACCGGAAGTTGTTCCTCTCTCCTTGTGGACTGTCATGGCCTCCAGATCAGGATGGCTGAGGTCAGGAGGATGTTAGGAAGTGTTGCTCACCGCCTTCCAGCTTTGAAAACCTCCTCAAGTCCTTTATTCTCCAAGGCTGAATGTCCCGGAACAGCTGCCTGTGTCGCTTGGATCTGTAACTCCGAGGCAGCAGAGCAGAGGAGATGTGAGCCGGTGTTGCGGCCCCCTCTGCCCGGTAAAGGAGGACTTGACACCGGGGAACACTGCAGGGTTCTGCCCGGTAAAGGAGGACCTGACACCGGGGAACACTGGCGGGTTCTGCCCGGTAAAGGAGGACCTGACACCGGGGAACACGGCAGGGTTCTGCCCGGTAAAGGAGGACCTGACACCGGGGAACATGATGTTCTGCCCTGGATGCATGGGAATCACTGCGAGGGTATACCTAGTCGACTCAAAGGTAGCAACGGTGACGCGACGTGGCTGTTATCAAGGATCACCTGTTTAGATTTGTGTTCACTGGACTGGGATGTTAAATCTGTGTTCAGTCCTCAGGTGAGTGAGTCTGTCCCTCACCTGTACCAGGGGCACAGCATGGTGCCTGTCCAGCGGGTCCAGGTGTGGAGGATGGTGTGCTGGGAGGACAGAAGGGTTGTCATGGTGAAAGTTAGCCCTGAGATCTCCAGATGGTCTCCACAGTGCAGAGTGATCAGCACCTTCACAGGAAGGGGTTCAGGGCTGAGGCTGGCCTGGTCTCTCCCTCCCCCTGCAGGCAGGAGAGGGTACTGCAGCAGGACTGACCCCTCCCTCCCTCCGCTGCACCGCAGCAGGACAGCGTATTACGATGTCCTCAGAGTGACTCCCAGCGCCACACAGTCCCAGATCAAGACTGCCTACTACAAACAGTCCTTCCTCCACCACCCAGATAAGAACCCCGGTGACCAGGGGGCTGTGCTGCGTTTCTCAGAGATCAGCGAGGCCTACAGCGTCCTGGGGAGCGTGGCGCTGCGGAGGAAGTACGACCGCGGCATCCTCAGCCAGGCGGACGTCCAGGGCGCCGGGAGACCGTCCGCCAAGGAAACCACGGCAACCAGCAGAGGTGGTCAGCAGCAGCAGCGACAGCAGCACACGAGCAGAACCTTCTACCGCACGGACGGGAAACCCATCTTTGACTTTGACGCCTTTTACCGGGCTCATTATGGGGAACAGCTGGAGAGAGAGAAGCAGGCGAGGGAGAGGAGGGAGAGGAGGGAGAGGCAGGCCAGGATGCAGGAGGAAGACGTGGCTAAATGGAAGGTGGGGAAGATGCTGGAGATGACAGTGATTATGCTGCTGGCCACAGGAAGCTACATCCTGGTCAGCCTCAGGTCATGAGGAGGACTGGAGACCCAGAGCACACCTGGGACGCACCTGAGAGAGACACCTGAGACGCACCTGAGAGAGACACACCTGAGGAAGACGCACCTGAGGAAGAGACACACCTGAGGGAGAGAACCTGAGACAAACCTGAGAGACACACCTGAGAGAGACACACCTGAGAGAGCAGAAACCAGGACAGTTCAGTGGGACAGCGTCTCCTGATAGTTCCCAGGTTTGAATCCCTGGTGGTGCAGGTGGAGATCTCTGCTTTCTGCTTCTGTGTAGTCTAGAGTCCAGTGCTTTGGGGGGGCGGGGGGGATTGTTATCAAACAGGCACTTTAGTCCTAAAGGAAGTTAGGATAGACTGCACACCTATCATTGACCCTAAACATAAAATTCACTGATGTTTCATTATTATATAATTATATATTTATGAACAGGATTATATACACCAGGTATGGTGTACCTGGATGGAGTAATCAATGTTAACTAAAGATGGCCCAGTAGCAGTTTATTGTCTCTGATTGACAGAACCATGTTTCCAGAGATTACAGATCGTCCAACAACATGTTATAAATGTAAATATATAAAGAGTGTGTTGGTTTGCTGTTCTGATGATCTCCTGGATGACTGGACTCCAGCACTGGAAGAATAAAGCCTGCAGCTTTACTATGTACCAGAAGAGCAGGTGTTTGGATCAGTGTCATACTTTTGTAATATCCATGCATCCATTAGGCCAACAACAAGCACCAGCTCCACTCATGCTATAATGATTATGTACAGCAATAATGGTACTAATATAGATGTTTTTTATCCCAAAAAACCATGGTAAGCAGGGCGAGTTTACTCTCCAGTCCAGTAGGGGGTGCTGTACTTCACCTCATCATGCTGACCAAACACAACTGACCTGCAGATGATCTGCTAACTGCTGAACACACAAATTCCAGTAAGAAAACTTTAAAATGGGACAATATCCTTTGAAACAAACGATAGTTTTTCAGTTTGGTCATGTTTTATTCACAGAAATATAAAGTAGTATATCAAGTTTACGTCACTTTGTAAAAAAATTGCACAAACTTTAAAAAAAACTGTCAAACAACAGAATCGTGTGATGAGAGGAGCCGTTAGCTGGAAGGACAGTCTGACGAGGTCATTAAGAGGAGTCGACATGAGACTTTAACAGCTGAGGAATAAATACTCAAAATATGGTCTGACTTGGCACATGGGGTTACCATAGAGACGGTCACTGAGTGTGGTGTCTGGTGAAGGGCTACAGCAGATAGAGATCAACCTCACCCCTACAGAGACTTACCTCACCCACTACCTCACCCCTAGAGTGAGTTACCTCACCCACTACCTCACCCCTAGAATTACCTCACCCACTACCTCACCCCTAGAGTGAGTTACCTCACCCACTACATCACACCTAGAAATACCTCATCCACTACCTCACCCCTAGAGTTACCTCACCCACTACCTCACCCCTAGAGTGAGTTACCTCACCCACTACCTCACCCCTAGAGTGAGTTACCTCACCCCCTACCTCACCCCTAGAGTGAGTTACCTCACCCACTACCTCACCCCTAGAGTGAGATAACTCATCCACTACCTCACTACCTCAGGGCCCTGAGGGCCACTACTGCAGCAGACATACACACACACACTCAGAGTTAACACACACACACTCAGAGTTAACACACACACACACTCAGAGTTAATACACACATACTCAGAGTTAACACAAACACACACTCAGAGTTAATACACACATACTCAGAGTTAATACACACACACACTCAGAGTTAACACACTCAGAGTTAACACACACACACTCAGAGTTAACACACACACACTCAGAGTTAACACACACACACTCAGAGTTAACACACACACACTCAGAGTTAACACACACCTAGAGGGTGGTCACACACACTCAGTTAACATTTGGTTTAGATACACAAACTGCTACCCTACAAAGTAGCAGCCATAGTTTGTGTTCCAGGTCTCTCCTCACTGCAGGTCTCTCCTCACTGCAGGTCTCTCTTCACTGCAGGTCTCTCCTCACTGCAGGTCTCTCTTCAATGCAGGTCTCTCCTCACTGCAGGTCTCTCCTCACTGCAGGTCTCTCCTCACTGCAGGTCTCTCTTCACTGCAGGTCTCTCCTCACTGCAGGTCTCTCTTCACTGCAGGTCTCTCCTCACTGCAGGTCTCTCTCTTCACTGCAGGTCTCTCCTCACTGCAGGTCTCTCTTCACTCCAGGTCTCTCCTCACTGCAGGTCTCTCTTCACTGCAGGTCTCTCTTCACTGCAGGTCTCTCTCTTCACTGCAGGTCTCTCCTCACTGCAGGTCTCTCTTCACTGCAGGTCTCTCCTCACTGCAGGTCTCTCTTCACTGCAGGTCTCTCCTCACTGCAGGTCTCTCCTCACTGCAGGTCTCTCTTCACTGCAGGTCTCTCCTCACTGCAGGTCTCTCTTCACTGCAGGTGTCTCCTCACTGCAGGTCTCTCCTCACTGCAGGTCTCTCCTCACTGCAGGTCTCTCTTCACTGCAGGTCTCTCCTCACTGCAGGTCTCTCTTCACTGCAGGTCTCTCCTCACTGCAGGTCTCTCTCTTCACTGCAGGTCTCTCCTCACTGCAGGTCTCTCTTCACTCCAGGTCTCTCCTCACTGCAGGTCTCTCTTCACTGCAGGTCTCTCTTCACTGCAGGTCTCTCTCTTCACTGCAGGTCTCTCCTCACTGCAGGTCTCTCTTCACTGCAGGTCTCTCCTCACTGCAGGTCTCTCTTCACTGCAGGTCTCTCTTCACTGCAGGTCTCTCCTCACTGCAGGTCTCTCTTCACTGCAGGTCTCTCCTCACTGCAGGTCTCTCTTCACTGCAGGTCTCTCTTCACTGCAGGTCTCTCTCTTCACTGCAGGTCTCTCCTCACTGCAGGTCTCTCTTCACTGCAGGTCTCTCCTCACTGCAGGTCTCTCTTCACTGCAGGTCTCTCTTCACTGCAGGTCTCTCCTCACTGCAGGTCTCTCTTCACTGCAGGTCTCTCTTCACTGCAGGTCTCTCTTCACTGCAGGTCTCTCTTCACTGCAGGTCTCTCTTCACTGCAGGTCTCTCCTCACTGCAGGTCTCTCTTCACTGCAGGTCTCTCTTCACTGCAGGTCTCTCTCTTCACTGCAGGTCTCTCTCTTCACTGCAGGTCTCTCTTCACTGCAGGTCTCTCTCTTCACTGCAGGTTTCTCTTCACTGCAGGTTTCTCTTCACTGCAGGTCTCTTCACTGCAGGTCTCTCCTCACGGCAGGTCTCTCTTCACTGCAGGTCTCTCTCTTCACTGCAGGTTTCTCTTCACTGCAGGTCTCTTCACTGCAGGTCTCTCTTCACTGCAGGTCTCTCTTCACTGCTGGTCTCTCTCTTCACTGCAGGTCTCTCTCTTCACTGCAGGTCTCTCTTCACTGCAGGTCTCTCCTCACTGCAGGTCTCTCCTCACTGCAGGTCTCTCTTCACTGCAGGTCTCTCTTCACTGCAGGTCTCTCTTCACTGCAGGTCTCTCCTCACTGCAGGTCTCTCCTCACTGCAGGTCTCTCTTCACGGCAGGTCTCTCTTCACTGCAGGTCTCTCCTCACGGCAGGTCTCTCCTCACTGCAGGTCTCTCCTCACTGCAGGTCTCTCCTCACTGCAGGTCTCTCTTCACGGCAGGTCTCTCTTCACTGCAGGTCTCTCCTCACGGCAGGTCTCTCCTCACTGCAGGTCTCTCTTCACTGCAGGTCTCTCCTCACTGCAGGTCTCTCTTCACGGCAGGTCTCTCTTCACGGCAGGTCTCTCTTCACTGCAGGTCTCTCTTCACTGCAGGTCTCTCCTCACTGCAGGTCTCTCTTCACTGCAGGTCTCTCTTCACTGCAGGTCTCTCTTCACTGCAGGTCTCTCCTCACTGCAGGTCTCTCTTCACGGCAGGTCTCTCTTCACTGCAGGTCTCTCCTCACGGCAGGTCTCTCCTCACTGCAGGTCTCTCCTCACTGCAGGTCTCTCTTCACGGCAGGTCTCTCTTCACTGCAGGTCTCTCCTTACGGCAGGTCTCTCCTCACTGCAGGTCTCTCCTCACTGCAGGTCTCTCCTCACGGCAGGTCTCTCTTCACGGCAGGTCTCTCTTCACTGCAGGTCTCTCCTCACGGCAGGTCTCTCCTCACGGCAGGTCTCTCTTCACTGCAGGTCTCTCCTCACGGCAGGTCTCTCTTCACTGCAGGTCTCTCCTCACGGCAGGTCTCTCTTCACTGCAGGTCTCTCTTCACTGCAGGTCTCTCCTCACGGCAGGTCTCTCTTCACTGCAGGTCTCTCCTCACGGCAGGTCTCTCTTCACTGCTGGTCTCTCCTCACTGCAGGTCTCTCTTCACTGCAGGTCTCTCCTCACGGCAGGTCTCTCTTCACTGCAGGTCTCTCTTCACGGCAGGTCTCTCTTCACTGCAGGTCTCTCCTCACGGCAGGTCTCTCTTCACTGCAGGTCTCTCCTCACGGCAGGTCTCTCTTCACTGCTGGTCTCTCTTCACTGCAGGTCTCTCTTCACTGCTGGTCTCTCCTCACTGCAGGTCTCTCTTCACTGCTGGTCTCTCCTCACTGCAGGTCTCTCCTCAGTGAAGGTCTCTCTTCACTGCAGGTCTCTCTTCACGGCAGGTCTCTCTTCACTGCAGGTCTCTCTTCACGGCAGGTCTCTCTTCACTGCAGGTCTCTCTTCACTGCTGGTCTCTCTTCACTGCTGGTCTCTCCTCACTGCAGGTCTCTCTTCACTGCTGGTCTCTCCTCACTGCAGGTCTTCACATCACCTCACCTTTCCTATTTATTTGGCTTGTTTTCCTGAATGTGAAGAGAGATGTCCTGGTCCTGGTCCTGGGGGAACCTGGTGTGTCCTGGTCCTGGTCCACACCTGGGGGAACCTGGGGTGTCCTGGTCCTCGTCCTGGGGGAACTTGGTGTGTCCTGGTCCTGGTCCTGGGGGAACCTGGTGTGTCCTGGTCCTGGGGGAACCTGGTGTGTCCTGGTCCTGGGGGAACCTGGTGTGTCCTGGTCCATACCTGGGGGAACCTGTTGTTTCCTGGTCCTGGGGGAACCTGGTGTGTCCTGGTCCACACCTGGGGGAACCTGGTGTGTCCTGGTCCTCGTCCTGGGGGAACTTGGTGTGTCCTGGTCCTGGTCCTGGGGGAACCTGGTGTGTCCTGGTGCACTTCTGGGGGAACCTGGTGTGTCCTGGTCCTGGGGGAACCTGGTGTGTCCTGGTCCACTTCTGGGGGAACCTGGTGTGTCCTGGTCCTGGTCCTGGGGGAACTTGGTGTGTCCTGGTCCTGGTCCTGGGGGAACCTGGTGTGTCCTGGTGCACTTCTGGGGGAACCTGGTGTGTCCTGGTCCTGGGGGAACCTGGTGTGTCCTGGTCCACTTCTGGGGGAACCTGGTATGTCCTGGTCCACTTCTGGGGGAACCTGGTATGTCCTGGTCCTGGGGGGAACCTGGTGTGTCCTGGTCCACTTCTGGGGGAACCTGTCACGATTTAGACGATGACGTCATGACAACGACAAGCAATTTCCGATTTGACAGGGTACCTCATCACCCGCAGCTACGGAAGCTTGAATTAGCTCGGAGCTAACAGCAGGTAAGTGTCGCGCCTCAAAACACACAAAATATACAGTTATAAAACCAAGTTAAAACACATTTAATCGTAAAAATGTGACGTTCTACAAAGTGACAATCGACTGCAGGCGAAAATCCACTAAGAAGCCAAACGAAGCGACCTCTTTCCTACGTCCTCTGTCCTACGTCCTCTGTCCTACATCCTCTGTCCTACGTCCTCTGTCCTATGTCCTCTCTCCTACCTCCTCTCTCCTACCTCCTCTGTCCTACGTCCTCTGTCCTACGTCCTCTGTCCTACGTCCTCTGTCCTACATCCTCTGTCCTACGTCCTCTGTCCTATGTCCTCTCTCCTACCTCCTCTCTCCTACCTCCTCTGTCCTACGTCCTCTGTCCTACGTCCTCTGTCCTACCTCCTCTGTCCTACGTCCTCTGTCCTCTGTCCTATGTCCTCTGTCCTACGTCCTCTGTCCTATGTCCTCTCTCCTACGTCCTATGTCCTCTGTCCTACGTCCTCTGTCCTCTGTCCTACGTCCTCTGTCCTATGTCCTCTGTCCTACGTCCTCTGTCCTCTGTCCTATGTCCTCTGTCCTACGTCCTCTGTCCTATGTCCTCTCTCCTACCTCCTCTCTCCTACCTCCTCTGTCCTACGTCCTCTGTCCTACGTCCTCTGTCCTATGTCCTCTGTCCTACCTCCTCTGTCCTACGTCCTCTGTCCTCTGTCCTACGTCCTCTGTCCTATGTCCTCTCTCCTACGTCCTATGTCCTCTGTCCTACGTCCTCTGTCCTATGTCCTCTGTCCTATGTCCTCTGTCCTACGTCCTCTGTCCTATGTCCTCTCTCCTACGTCCTCTGTCCTACGTCCTCTGTCCTATGTCCTCTCTCCTACGTCCAGTGATCTGCAGATGGTCCCATGTCAGAGTTCAGGAAGTGTTCACCTCAGTAGATGAAGCAGAGGCTCTTGGGTAATGAACAGACACGTCTCTGAAACAGCCACACTGACCAAACATCAAGGTGTTACTCATACTGAGGGGGGGGGGAGCTTAACCACCCTGACACCTACTCTGCCAGGACCCTGTGTCTCTCTGAGGGATACCAGGCAGGCACTAGGACCTGGAGGCTCCCCTGGAAGATGGGGGGGATCATCCTAAACCTGTTCCTATTGGTGGTCGATGCTGAGGCTCTTGGGAAGGAGGAAGTTGTTCTACAAACACAAGTCCCAGAAGTCCAGGGCAGGAAATGCTTATCTGGGGTCATTTACACTCACAGGATGGGTGGACAGTCTGCCCCAGGGGATTATGGGTAGGGCTGACAGGAAGTGGTCTGGTGAGAAGAATCAAACTTATGTGAATTACAGTGAGTCACTTCCTCCTTTCTGATTCCTTCATACCTTCCTATCCTCCCCCCTACTCTCCTACTTTCTATACCTCTCTCTTCCTATCCTACCCCCTCCTCTCTCTAACCCCGCCCCTCTCTAACCCCGCCCCTCTCTAACCCCTCCCCTCTCTAACCCCTCCCCTCTCTAACTCCGCCCCCCACCCTTAACCATGTGACATGTCCTCAGGTCAGCTGAGCTCAAGGAGGAAGTTCGGCATGAGGGGAGCTGACCACTTCCTGATCCACAACGGTCTCACTTCCACCTTGATGTGAAACAGGAAACTCCCCCTCCCATCTGTGTTTCAACAAATACACAAAACACCAACATGTGCCTCGATTCTGGCCTCTGGGTTCTAGGCCATCACTTCCTGTGTCCGCTCGTGTCGCAGCCAATGAGAGCCCTGGGTTGTGGCCCCGCCCAGCCTCAGTAGAAGGAGTACTGGTTCTCCACCGCTCTGACCCGGGGAGCTCCGTCTGCATCATGGTCTTCTGAAGCCCCAGTAGAGACCTCCAGAAGACGCTCCGAACTGTTGCTCCTGCTGGTCAGCCCCCCTCCCAGGCCCCCTCCCAGCCCCCCTCCCAGCCCCCCTCCCAGGCCCCCTCCCAGCCCCCCTCCCAGCCCCCCTCCCAGGCCCCCTCCCAGGCCCCCTCCCAGCCCCCCTCCCAGGCCCCCTCCCAGGCCCCCTCCCAGGCCCCCTCCCAGGCCCCCTCCCAGGCCCCCTCCTGGCTCCGTGTGAGAGAGGCCAGGCAGCGTGGTGGGGGAAGAGGAGGAGGAGGAGGAGAGGGGGCCATCAGGAGGGGGCCCTGCTGGCTGGGGGCCCCCAGGCAGGTGGTGGCTGGGCTGGGGAAGGTCTGGACGGCTGGGGGGGGTGGGGAGCGGGGAAACATTTCCATCTGAGGGAGGGAGAGAGGGAGGACATTCCAAAACCTTTAATACATAGATCATGTATGTGCATATGTATGTATGCTTGTGTGGGTGGGTGAATATTTTTGTGCGTGGGGTGTGTGTGTGTGTGGTGTGTGTATGTGTGTGTGTGTGTGTGTGTGTGTGTAGGCCAGTGGCCCAAAGGCAAACAGAGGTAGTCTTTGTCACAGTCAGGTGAGTTGGGGCCTGTATTATAACCTGTGGTGTGAACAGTGTGTGTGTGTTAGCTGTGTGTTAGCTATGTGTTAGCTGTGTGTTAGCTATGTGTTAGCTGTGTGTTAGCTGTGTGTTAGCTGTGTGTTAGCTATGTGTTAGCTGTGTGTTAGCTATGTGTTAGCTGTGTGTTAGCTATGTGTTAGCTGTGTGTTAGCTATGTGTTAGCTGTGTGTTAGCTGTGTGTTAGCTGTGTGTTAGCTATGTGTTAGCTGTGTGTTAGCTATGTGTTAGCTGTGTGTTAGCTATGTGTTAGCTGTGTGTTAGCTATTATTTTATGTTCTTTTGTATCTGGACTTAGAGTCTGTAATAAAGATTATCTATCTATCTATCTATCTATCTATCTATCTATGTGTTAGCTATGTGTTAGCTGTGTGTTAGCTATGTGTTAGCTGTGTGTTAGCTGTGTGTTAGCTATGTGTTAGCTGTGTGTTAGCTATGTGTTAGCTGTGTGTTAGCTATGTGTTAGCTATGTGTTAGCTGTGTGTTAGCTGTGTGTTAGCTATGTGTTAGCTGTTTGTTAGCTATGTGTTAGCTGTGTGTTAGCTGTGTGTTAGCTATGTGTTAGCTGTGTGTTAGCTGTGTGTTAGCTGTGTGTTGGCTGTGTGTTACCTGACGTGTGTGTTACCTGAGAGTGTGTGTGTGTGTATCACCTGACAGTGTGTGTGTGTAACCTGACAGTGTGTGTGTGTTACCTGACAGTGTGTGTGTGTGTGTTACCTGACAGTGTGTGTGTGTGTATCACCTGACAGTGTGTGTGTGTAACCTGACAGTGTGTGTGTGTTACCTGACAGTGTGTGTTACCTGACAGTGTGTGTCTGTGTGTGCTACCTGACAGTGTGTGTGTGTTACCTGACAGTGTGTGTGTATCACCTGACAGTGTGTGTGTGTTACCTGCAGGAGGTCGCTGCACCTTTACGTAGCTGCGCAGGGTGACGTGGGCGGAGCCTCCAGACTCCAGAGGGATGGGGTGGGCGTGGAAGTGTCTGAGCATGTCTGTTACCGTGTGGAACCACAGGTGGTGCACATGACACTGACCACTGTCATTCACTGACAGACGCAAGTGCTGCAGGAGAGAGGGGGGGGGAGGGAGGGGGGTGGAGGGAGGGGGGGTGGAGGGGGGGGTGGAGGGGGGGGGGGAGAGGGAGGGAGGAATGGGGAGAGAGAGAGGGAGGGGGAGAGAGGGAGGGAGGGGGGGGGAGAGAGGGAGGAGGGAGGGGGAGAGAGGGAGGGAGGAGATGGAGGAGGGAGGAGGAGAGATGGAGGGGGGGGGGGAGAGGGAGGAGGGAGGGGGAGAGAGGGAGGGAAGGGGGAGAGAGGGAGGGGGAGAGACGGAGCGACAGAGATAGAAGTCAAACTCTCAGTGCCACCAAACACCAGGACTGACAGCAGAGGGACTTGGACGTCTGACTTCCTGTCTGGACGCCTGACTTCCTGTCTGGACGCCTGTCTTCCTGTCTGCAGTGACCTCACCTTAGCCTTGCCCTGGAAGTTGAAGGTGAGGACGTACTCTCCAGGTCGTGTCTCGCTCTGACGAATCACAAACAGGCCGTGGCTCCTGGCCCCGCCCACCAGCACCAGCTGAGCAGCACGAACCCTGGACAGCGTCCCGTGAAACCATGGCAACCCTGCCAGACTGGGGGCAGCCTCCCCCCCCTCCCCCGCCTCACCTGGGATGCCTGGCACACATTCACACAGACACACACATTAGATTTGATTAGATTATTTGTCCTCCAGGAGGTGGAAATTGCAGTTCACAACAGCAGCAGGGTAAAGTACAGCACAAAGAGTTGCAGGGTAATATAACAATAACGACAATAACAATAACAATAGGCGGGCACGATAAAGTCCACACACACAGACAAACATACATTCACACATATACATGGGCGAATATATGTATAGAGACACACACACACAACGCATGTGCATGTGTGTGTGTGCATATGTGCATGTGTGTGTGTGTGTGTGTGCTTCCTACCCAGGGTTTCGGGGGACAGCAGGAAGTGTTCCAGCAGGAGGTGTGAGGGGTGCTGGGTGAAGTCCCTGCAGCGGACAGAGGGGGCGCTGTACAGCTCTGCTGCAGGAACACAGGAACGCTCAGAGGCACGGTGGGTACCTGACACACACACACACACACACACACATACACAGGCACACACACAGGCACACACACACACATACACAAGCACACACACAGGCACACTCACACATACACAGGCACACACAAGCACACACACACACACACACACAGGCACACACACAAGAAAACACAGGAGATTTAGCACTACATCAGTTTGGTATCATGTATGTTATGTCATTCACGCACACACGCACACACGCACACACACACACACACACACATATACTGTATACACATTAACAGATACACACACACATACTGCTGTATACACACACACAGACTCACCCTCTGTTAGTATCTCACAGCTGCAGGAAGTCACCATGGAGAATTCTCTAGAAGGCAGACCATGAGCACAGGAGGCCAGCTCTATATCATCTCCACTGTCCCTGTCACACACACACACACACACACACACAAAGCGTCAGAATATCTGAACATATGGGCCAACCTATAGTAACTTATATGATGCCCTGGGTGCAGTATATATCTAGTAAACTAACCCTGTATCCAGTATATATCTAGTAAACTAACCCTGGATCCAGTATATATCTAGTAAACTAACCCTGTATCCAGTATATATCTAGTAAACTAACCCTGGATCCAGTATATATCTAGTAAACTAACCCTGTATCCAGTATATATCTAGTAAACTAACCCTGGATCCATGCAGTCTTGGATGTCAGCCACCCATGAGTTCTTCTGCAGGGAGTCGATGGTTTCCAGGATGAACTCTCCTCCATTCTCCACCTGAGAACACATCCAGGGAGGGTGACTGTGTGTGACTGTGTGTGTGTGTGACTGTGTGTGACTGTGTGTGTGTGACTGTGTGTGTGTGTGTGTGGTTCCTACCTTCAGGACGAAGGTGTTGTCTTTATCAGGCATCTCCAGAGGCATGGTGGTCCTCACCTCCACTATGGCTGTTAGAGGGATGCTCACCTTGGGCTTCGAGGACTGAAGCACACACACAGACACACACACACACACACAGACGTAATGAGTGTGTGTGTGCATGTGTGGATATGAGTGTGTGTGTGTGTGTCTTTACCTTGTGCGTGTTTGTGTGTCTTTACCTTGTGTGTGTGTGTGTGTCTTTACCTTGTGTGTGTGTGTATGTGTGTGTGTGTCTTTACCTTGTGTGTCTGTGTGTGTCTTTACCTTGTGTGTCTGTGTGTGTGTCTTTACCTTGTGTGTGTTTGTGTGTCTTTACCTTGTGTGTGTTTGTGTGTCTTTACCTTGGGAGGAACGTAGAACTCCAGCAGGAACTTCTCTCCTCCTTCCTCCTTCCTGGTTTTCCTCAGCAGAAGGCGACATTTCTGCCACTGGGTGACGCCCATACAGCTGCTGTCATCAGCCACCATGTACCTGAACACACACCAGAGTTAGCACAGCCAGGCTAGCCAAGCAGCGTTACAGAGTTAGCACAGCCAGGCTAGCCCAGCAGTGGTACAGAGTTAGCACAGCCAGGCTAGCCAAGCAGCGTTACAGAGTTAGCACAGCCAGGCTAGCCCAGCAGTGTTACAGAGTTAGCACAGCCAGGCTAGCCCAGCAGTGTTACAGAGTTAGCACAGCCAGGCTAGCCAAGCAGCATTACAGAGTTAGCACAGCCAGTCTAGCCCAGCAGTGTTACAGAGTTAGCACAGCCAGGCTAGCCCAGCAGTGGTACAGAGTTAGCACAGCCAGGCTAGCCCAGCAGTGGTACAGAGTTAGCACAGCCAGGCTAGCCCAGCAGTGGTACAGAGTTAGCATGCTCAGGCTAGCATGACATCAGGTAGCGTACCTGAGCGCCCCCTCCCTCTGCACCTCCAGCAGCTCCACCCGGTGTCCTTGTGCTCCTCTAGGGAGCCTCAGCTTATGGGCCCAGCTCTCTCCGGGGGCCTCGCACCCCCCCAGACCCCCGTTCCTGCGCAGCCCCCCTGGGTGTTCCGGCTCAGGGGAGGCTCTCCTCTGCCACATCTCCTTCACTCCGTCCACCACACACAGACTCATGTTCCTGAGAGAGAAGCCCTTCTTGAATCGGGCCTTGGGGTGTCCTAGAGACACATCTTCAGAGCTGCGGGACTGACCCAGGGCCGACACCTTGTGGGGGGGTGGGGGCCCACGAGTGGAGGCCGCTGCCACCCCCCCTCCCCCCCCCCCCCACCGCTGTCCATGCTGTCCAGGGATTCGCTGGAGGCTCCGGCGTCCGGGCGGCGCTGGTAGAGCTCCAGGCCATAAGGCAGCTGGCAGCCCTGGATCCCCAGGAAGGGCACGATGCTGTACTTGGGCGTGGCGCCCGGCCCCTCCTCACCGGACGCCTGCTGGCTCTCCCTCACCTGGGAGAAGCACTCCAAGAAGTGGCGAGCGAAGTGCTGGGAGAAGCTGGCGTCGGCCCCGGGGGTGTCGTAGCACGGGTTCTCTGACAGGAAGCGCTGGAACTTGTGGGCGAAGTCTGTGGCGCAGGTGTGAGCGTGGAGCTCACAGAACTCCCTCCAGTCTGGGAGAGGGCAGGAGGAGGAAGAGGAGGGGGAGGACAGGTCCACCACACCTGGAACCACCCCGTTCATCACTGGACCATGCCTACCCACCTGAGACAGGTAGGGGGACAGAGGGAGAGAAGGGGGGAAGGAGGTGATTTTACTTGTATATACAGGATGTATGTGTGTTACATTTAGAATAACAACAGTAACAAGCATCTCTGAGTGTCTGTGTGTGTGTGTGTGAGAAAGCGAAGAGGGGGAGGAGGGGGAAAGAGAGACAGGAGGGGCAGAGAGAGAGAGGAGGGGGAGAGAGAAGAAGGGGAGAGAGAGAGAGAAGAAGGGGAGAGATGTGTGCGGAAAGAGAAGGGTTATGTTTGTCCTCCATGGGCCAGCTGCTACAACAATCAGTTAGTGTGTGTGTGTGTGTGGGGGGGGGGGCATGTGTGTGGGTGGGTAAGGGGGGGGGGGGGTGTAGGAGGAGAGAGTAATGAGAGGAGGGGAGGAGAAGCGAGGATGCATGCCTACACACACACACTCACACCAGGAGGCATGCCTGCTCACACACACACACACCAGGAGGCATGCCTACACACACACACACACACACACCAGGAGGGGTCTAACCCCTAATTCCAGCACTCAGTAGCAGTGAGAAGTGATGTTACTGAGGGGAGAAATCTGCTCTGTTAAACACATCAGGCTGGAGGACCTCTCTGTCCCTGGAGACACACACACACAGTCACACACACACACACGTAGTCACACACACAGTCATACACACTCAGCGCACACACATACACACACACACATATTCACACACACAAAATACTTCTCTCCCTTTCTTCATCCCTCCTTCTCTTCCCATATCTCTCTGCCTCTCATTCTCTCCCTCCCTCTCTCTCCCTCCCTCTCTCTCTCCCTTCCTCTCTCTCTCTCTCTCTCTCTCTCTCTCTCCCTCCCTCTCTCCTCCTCCCTCCTCCTCTCTCCTCCTCCTCTCTCCTCCTCCCTCTCTCCTCCTCCTCCCCCTCTCTCCTCCTCCTCCTCCTCCCTCTCTCCTCCTCTCTCCTCCTCCTCTCTCCTCCTGCTCCTCCCTCCCTCTCTTGGGGTGAGTGTTTCTTCCCACCTCAGGAAAGTTTGGCCTCGTCATGCGTTCTAACATTAGCCTGGTTCAGTCATGTGTACATTCAGGAGCAGAGACATGGATACCATATGGCCAGCATACTCATACACACACACACACACACTCACACACACCCACAGGGACAGCCTCTGACCTCTGACCCCAGATAACCCCACCTTCTACTACCTGTCATGTCAAGAGGACCAAGACTGGAACCAGATTAACAGCTTCTACAGACTGACCTGGAGCCAGATCTTCTGACTTGATCCTAATTAACAGTCAGAGTGAAGAGGATGGCTACACTGATCTGAGGTCAGTTCAGTCTAGTGAGTCAGAGGTTGTGGACAGCAGGAGAACACAAACAGACACACACACACACAGACACACACACACACACACTCAAACAAACCCACAAGGTACCGCGCGCATATAAACACGGCGGGATCATTGGCGACTCTGCGGTGGACTGGCACGCGGAGGTAGATATTGCGCGAGCGGAAGGCTCCATATGGTAACCAGTGATAATGGATGGCGCGCGTGGGAGACTCGCATTCCAGGGTTCAGTTCCGTTTCCTGTCTCTCACCCACTAAGTAAATTATTTTACAGATGACCAAATAACGCGAGGAGCGAGAGGGTTCCTGTGTAGAGCTACTCTGGTGTAACCATGCCAACACCCTCCTACTTGCCCTCAGAAACACTGCTGCCTTTATAACCCCGTCATCAGGGCTAGACTGGCACGAGCGACATGTATGCGAACACTGTTCCTCTCACATGTTATTTACCAGATGAATTCCATGTACAAGGTGATCTGGTGAAAAGGGACTAACAGCTGACTCACAGAATCAGCTCAGCCACATTCTAATGAATGATCATAGTGTCAATGGCTGCTTCGTCTTCAATGGCCCGTGTTGGCAGCTGTGATTCTTCTGAATGGTCTTGCCTGTACCGTGCACACCACCAGAGCCGGGGTACTGCACTGAGATGCACTGAGATGCACTGAGAAATACAGAGATACAGTCAGATACACAGAGATACAGGCAGATACGGTGAGATACAGTGAGATACACTGAGATACAGTGAGATACACTGAGATACAGTGAGATACACCTCGGATATGGCGAACAGACGGCAAGCAGCTCGGTAACTGCAGCTCGTTTTTACAAACCAGGCACACACTAAGGCCACTAAATGGATTACCACGACCCCCCATCCACGACCCCCCATCCACGACCCCCCATTCACGACCCCCCATCCACGACCCCCCATCCACGCAGAGCATCCTTAACATCCCTGCTGCTTTACCAGCCTGATTCACAGGACCAGCTTTATTTACAGATGATGATGATGTCTGTGAATGATCACCGACACACTCTCCTTCAGCACCGGGACACACACAGCTGCTGGATACTGGCCAACCAAGGGATCAACACGTCTGGATGCCCAGACCAAACCGGAACATTGCCCCAATAAAGAACTGCATCAATCATTATTTTAATGAAAACAAAGACAGATTTACCTCCAGCTCATCAGCGCTCACCTCCATCTAACTCCCATCATGACGCTCCGGCTGATGTCCGCTAGAAAACCCGGTTCTGTTGTTTTTGTTTGTCAACAGAAGGACAGTAAGTCCCGGTGTTTCTTATCACATCCTCCAGCAGACCGACATGATGTCCATCCCAGCTCGGTGAGTCCACAGAGTCCCACACCGCTCAGGGGCGGTGCTGCTGTCCGGATCTCAGATCTGTTTAACAGCCACAGCCTCCAGACCTTAAAGGAGCCGCTCTGTGTGCTGCCAAGCCCCCCCACCTGAGAGGGAGGGGGAGGGGGGAGGGGGAGGGACAGGAGGAGAGAGAGAGAGAGAGAGAAGGGGGGGGGGTGTTCTGTGGAACAACAGATAGAATATCCTGGACTGGCAGGAAGATAACAGGCTTCTCTCTGAAGCTGCTTGAGAGCCAGGCTGTGTGGGTGCGTCTTTACTATGTTTACTGTGTCTGTACTGAGTCTTTACTGTCTACTGTGTCTGTACTGAGTCTTTACTGTGTCTACTGTGTCTTTACTGAGTCTTTACTGTGTCTACTGTGTCTTTACTGAGTCTTTACTGTGTCTACTGTGTCTTTACTGTGTCTTTACTGTGTCTACTGTGTCTTTACTGTGTCTTTACTGTGTCTACTGTGTCTTTACTGTGTATTTACTGTGTCTGTACTGTGTATTTACTGTGTCTTTACTGTGTTTACTGTGTCTGTACTGTGTCTTTACTGTGTCTTTACTGTGTTTACTGTGTTTACTGTGTCTGTACTGTGTCTTTACTGTGTCTGTACTGTTACTGTGTCTTTACTGTGTCTTTACTGTGTCTACTGTGTCTTTACTGTGTCTGTACTGCGTCTGTACTGTGTCTGTACTGTGTCTACTGTGTCTTTACTGTGTTTTTACTGAAGCAATGATAACTGAAAGAGTTTCATTGAAGTGGATAACTGGGTACTTGTCTGGGTGATGCCTTAATGACAACAACCCACACACACACGCACACACACGCACACACACACACACACACACACACACAAACAGTCCCTGACACCCAGCTAGGACCCACAGTACTAGAAGAATGGGCCCCTGCTGCCACACATGCACATGTTAATACTGTAATACACACTGGGCAAACACACACACACACACAGTGATCACTGTGCAAACACACACACACACACAGTGCACACTGTGCAAACACACACACACCCACACACACACAGCGCACACTGGGCAAACACACACACACACAGTGATGCCATTGACCAGTGAGTGAATCAGTCTTACAAACGTTCTATCACTGAACATTTGTAAGTTCATCTCTTGAAAATGACTTCACATCCTGAAGGCACATTAGACATGTCTGAGGTCAGTCTGAACTCTCCTGATCCAAACCTGAACACTGACAGAGCAGATCAGAAAAACTGAGCTGGAATCAGTTTATTTACACAGAGTAGGGCGGAGCTCAAGTAGGAGGAGATTTAACTCTCCTGTCTTCGCTCTCCCTCTCCCTTCCTCCCTCTCCCCCTCTCCTCCTCTCTATCTCTCCTCCTCTCCCTCTCTCCTCTCCCTCTCTTCTACTCTCTCTCCTCTCCCTCTCTTCTCCTCTCTCTCCTCCTCCTCTCTCTTCCCCCCTCTCTCCCTTCCTCTCTCTCTGTCTCTATCTCTCTCTCCCCCCCTCTCTCTCTCTCTCTCCCTCTCTCCGCCTCATATTGATTCTAAGACATTTCCTGCCGGAAGGATGAATTGACGAGACAAGAGAGAAAAACAAAGAGAAAGTGAAAGACAGATTCTCAGGGGGTTTGTGGCCTCACCTTCTCACCATTACCATCCTCCTCTCCTTCCCTCACCTCATCTCTCCTCACCTTCTCACCATTACCATCCTCCTCTCCTTCCCTCACCTCATCTCTCCTCACCTTCTCACCATTACCATCCTCCTCTCCTTCCCTCACCTCATCTCATCTCTCCTCACCTTCTCACCATTACCATCCTCCTCTCCTTCCTTCCCTCACCTCATCTCTCCTCACCTTCTCACCATTACCATCCTCCTCTCCTTCCTTCCCTCACCTCATCTCTCCTCACCTTCTCACCATTACCATCCTCCTCTCCTTCCCTCCCTCCCCTCACCTCTCCCTCCCCTCACAGGTTTTGCCAGTTTGGACCAACGAGCGTGGACCAATGAGGATGCAGCATGGACCAATGAGGATGCAGCATGGACCAACGAGGAGGCAGCATAGTAAAGGAAGCGTAAAGGACGAGGAAAACTTCCTGTGTGGAGAAATGAGATGAGGTCTCTTGAGGGTGTTTGAGGATCGATGTGGATTTTGGTAAAAGCTCCCTCACCTCCCTCCCTCTCTCACCTCCTCCCTCCCTCTCTCACCTCCTCCCTCCCTCTCTCACCCCCCCTCCCTTTCTCAACTCCTCCCTCCCTTTCTCACCTCCTCCCTCCCTTTCTCACCTCCTCCCTCCCTCTCTCACCTCCTCCCTCCCTCTCTCACCTCCTCCCTCCCTCTCTCACCTCCTCCCACTATCCCCTCAGGAGTTACAGAGAGGAGAGGGGGATGAAGGGGACTTGAGGAGACAGACAGGGGGGGTGGGGTTGTGTTTTTAAGCCTCTGATTGGCTGTTTCTGGGTCACATTGGGAGGTGACTCAGCCAGATGCTGTCAGAGCCAATCAGAGCGCTGGGAGCATTCAGCAGGAAGCCACCTGACAGAGAAGCTCTGTTTCCATAGCAACTCCTGCAGGGGGAGCCGTAAGAGACTTCAAACAGAGAGGAGGGAGGGAGGGAGAGGAGCGAGGGAGGGAGAGGAGCGAGGGAGGGAGGGAGGGAGAAGAGGAGAGAGGAGCGAGGGAGGGAGAGGAGCGAGGGAGGGAGAGGAGCGAGGAGAGAGAAAAGTAACAGTTTCAAGGGAGAGAAAGGGGTGTTGCATGGAATAGCCACAAAAGAAAAAACTATTGCCTCTCCCCCCCTTCTCTCCCCCTCTTCTCTCCCCCTCTTCTCTCCCCCTCTTCTCTCCCCCTCTTCTCTCCCCCTCTTCTCTCCCCCTCTTCTCTCCCCCTCTTCTCTCCCCCTCTTCTCTCTCCCACACATCCTTTGTTACCATGCCCCCTGTGAGTATGAGCTGTTCCACAAACACAAAGCAGAGTTTCTTAATGGTTTTGAGGAGGGGGGGGGAAGAGGGAGGAGAGGGGGGAGGGGGGGAGGAGCAGGGGCTGGGGGGGGAGGAGAGGGAGGAGAGGGAGAAGAGGGAGGAGGGGAGGAGAGGGAGGGTTAGGGTTAGTGGGAGGAGAGAGGAGGGTTAGAGTTAGTGGGAGGAGAGGGACACCTGTAGGATGCCTGAGCAGCTAGCAGAGTGGCTCTGACTCACTAATCAATTATTTAGCACATTCAAGGATTCTCTTTTCGTCTGCATTTGTGATCTAGGATATTTAGGTTATCTAGGATCTATAATCTAGGATCTGTGTGCACAAGCAGGAGGGTAGACAGACAGACAGACACTTACGGGTCCTAACAGACAGACTAATGGTAAGAGGAAGCCAGCAGTAGAGTTATAAAGAGTTGTTATAAAGAGTTATATAGTAAACAGTGACTCTATTGCCCCCTGCTGGCAGGACAGGGATTCTACAGGACTGGCAGCTTCCTTCAGGAACAGCCACAACATCAGATTCATCTCTTTACAGGGAGAGGAGGAACAGGGTGGAGTGTGGAGAGAGAGAGTTCGACTGGCTGAGTAAGAAGGTCTTAAGAGGTAAAGGAAGTCCTCTCATGAATTATACAAGATATCTTTTGTAAAGCTCTCTCTTGTAAGTCGCTTTGGATAAAAGCGTCTGCTAAATTAATAAATGTAAATATCTGCAGCACATCCTGCCCAACCTGCTCTGCCCTCCACTACCCAGCCTGCTCTGCCCTCCACTACCCAGCCTGCTCTGCCCTCCACTACCCAGCCTGCTCTGCCCTCCACTACCCAGCCTGCTCTGCCCTCCACTACCCAGCCTGCTCTGCCCTCCACTACCCAGCCTGCTCTGCCCTCCACTACCCAGCCTGCTCTGCCCTCCACTACCCAGCCTGCTCTGCCCTCCACTACCCAGCCTGCTCTGCCCTCCACTACCCAGCCTGCTCTGCCCTCCACTACCCAGCCTGCTCTGCCCTCCACTACCCAGCCTGCTCTGCCCTCCACTACCCAGCCTGCTCTGCCCTCCACTACCCAGCCTGCTCTGCCCTCCACTACCCAGCCTGCTCTGCCCTCCACTACCCAGCCTGCTCTGCCCTCCACTACCCAGCCTGCTCTGCCCTCCACTACCCAGCCTGCTCTGCCCTCCACTACCCAGCCTGCTCTGCCCTCCACTACCCAGCCTGCTCTGCCCTCCACTACCCAGCCTGCTCTGCCCTCCACTACCCAGCCTGCTCTGCCCTCCACTACCCAGCCTGCTCTGCCCTCCACTACCCAGCCTGCTCTGCCCTCCACTACCCAGCCTGCTCTGTGCTCCACTACCCAGCCTGCTCTGCCCTCCACTACCCAGCCTGTCTTGTTAGTGTCCCTGTGCTTCCTCTCCTGAACAGGACTGAAGCAGCCACCAGGTGGCGCCACAACCAAGAAGTCATTCACAACTTCAGCCAAAAACATTGTGATCAAAGTAAAAAGATGGTGGAGGCTTATTATTTAAAATAACTCTATAACACTTTATTAAAAGGTGTCATAAAAGGAGACCATGTAATAATTGTGTTGCCCTCCAGTTTATTAAATCATCTTTATCCCCATACCCAACCTCTACCACATATATTCAGGTCAAAGGGGATTTAAGATGAAAAATCATTGCTGATTTGAAACAGTTAAAGAAGGATTAAGACTGGATGGAGGTTTAATTCCTTCAGACAGTTTTTAAACACATATCTGTGGAACACCTGACAAAGTTCACCTGTTAAAAACCTTGTTGACGTTTCAAAAACTTGTTAAAATAACAGACTACAGGAAAATAGGTTTATTGTGTTGGAAGATAATTATAATTAACATAAACTGGCGTGCATCATGTTGGTATAATTTATCCCCTGAATACATGTTTTCACATTTTCACTTCCACTGATCGTCTCTTTGTGTCTCCAAACCCTTTGAAGGTAAACTCTTGCTACATTCCCCTTAAGGTTGCATGTTCTTTGAAGTAGAAATGGAACAGATGATCACATTTTGTCTCAACCAACGAAATGTGAGTAATCGCTTCGGTTCAGAAGTTCAGTAACAGTGTGGTTGTAGTTTTTGTATTAGTGAACTAGAATGTTTTTGTATTTTGTATTCTAATGTATCTTCTGTACTTCACATTTTAACCTGTTACTCTGAGTGGTGTAAATAAAGGATTTTCTTATGTTATCCTAGGTCACAAAGAGTCATCAAAATGTCGTCTTTCTCAGGGATGAAAGTAAAGTACCCCCCCATCCCTCCTCCTCACTCCCTTCCCAATCCCCCCCCCCCCCCCCCGCCCCCCCCCCACCCCACTTCCCTGAAAACAATTATCACCTCCTTGTTAGCATCGTGTTGACATGAGTAGTAAATACTGTGCTTAAGACAGCAAACTACACGTGACTCTGTTATCAGTCTGACTGTCCAGTGAACTGTGTGATCAGACTCTGACTGGAAGCTGAAGCCTCATGTTCACAGTGGTGGTTATAGAAGGCTGGGATGAGAGAGAAAGAGAGAGAGACAGAGAGAGAGAGAGAGACAGAGAGAGACAGAGAGAGAGAGAGAGAGAGAGAGAGAGAGAGGGAGAGACAGAGAGACAGAGAGAGAGAGACAGAGACAGACAGAGAGAGAGAGACAGAGAGAGACAGAGAGAGACAGAGACAGACAGAGAGAGAGAGACAGAGAGAGAGAGACAGAGACAGACAGAGAGAGACAGAGAGAGACAGAGAGAGACAGAGACAGACAGAGAGAGAGAGACAGAGAGAGAGAGACAGAGAGAGACAGAGAGAGAGAGACAGAGAGAGACAGAGAGAGAGAGACAGAGAGAGACAGAGAGAGACAGAGAGAGACAGAGACAGACAGAGAGAGAGAGACAGAGAGAGAGAGACAGAGAGAGACAGAGAGAGACAGAGACAGACAGAGAGAGACAGAGAGACAGAGAGAGACAGAGAGAGACAGACAGAGACAGAGAGAGACAGAGAGATGAAAGGAAGTGAGCCTCGCTCTCTCTCTGCACGAGCAACCCTCCTGTCCTGCAGATCAGACCCCAGCGTCACACACATCCGCAAATTGAATTTCCATTTTAATTAACAGGAAAAACTTCTTCTTCTTCTGATTAAATCCACAAGGCGAGTTTCTACCATTTCATTATCGTCACAGAAGTGAATTAGAAATATCACAGTGTGAACGCTGCTGAACTTAGCTGTGGTATTGAAGCTTTTTATGTATTTTCAATCAGACCCGAGGGTGTGACAGTGTAAGAGGAGCAGGAGGAGGAAAATCAGCTGTTTATTTTGGATCGAGGTAAAAGAGCAGAAGTTAGGGAAGTTCTACAGGCACGTTCCAGAGTTCAAATAAGTTAATTGCACATTTTGGGTTTGTACATTTGCATAAGCCCACTTCAATGCACCCATCACTTCCACATACTGCAATATGCCAAGTTAACAACTTCCAATAGACAGCACTTACATTAGCTAGTTTTCAAAATGTAACAATTTTCTTACAAACGATCATTGCATTTTTTTCATGGAAATGTGGTGATATTTGGTGAAATTTGGGTTTCTAATTGAATCATGTCTAACCCATCATCTAAACCGGGAATCAGATAGTTCAGCGGGTTAAGGCGTTGGCCTGGTGATCAGAAGGTTCTGAGTTCGAACCCTGGCTGTGGTTGTGTGATGTTGTGATGATAGGCAAGGTACTTCACCCTACTTGTCTCAGGGGGATTGTCCCTGTACATAAATAGTAAGTCGCTTTGGATAAAAAGGTCTGTTAAATGAAAAATTAAGTATTATAAACCCTTAGTGAAGACTTTATTTTGTACATAAAGCTAACTTAGAGGGCAGAAAACAGCAGTGACATGGAGTATTTCTGTCACCCAGACACTAAATCACCAGTCTGAGGAGGATCAGGTCATTTCAAGGCCACATGTTAAAGTGTTGCACATAGGTGTTCAAAAGCTTTTAAAAGAAATGGACTCTGAACCTGTTCCAGTAACTCATCATGTGTTTGAGCACCAGTTTGTTTCCAGTTGATTTATTTCCACGTGCTGTTGTCAGAAATGTGATCCTTGAGATTTGGCGAGCACCTTCTAATTGTTGACGACACGTGAAAAAGATTTACATTAGGGTACGTCCCCTTTAAGAGCTGGGACGTCCCCTTTAAGAGCTTGGACGTCCCCTTTAAGAGATGGGACCTCCCCTTTAAGAGTTCAGCCATCGATGTGTGATCTCTGTGATTTTCGTCGGCCCCGGATAAGATGCAATTCAACGCTTCCTAATCCGGATCATTTGAACCTGGAAGTTCAGTTGAACTATGAGGACTAGTGTGAAGTTACAAGATCAATGGAAGTGTCAGTAGGCTCGTCTGGAACCTTCCAGCAGTCAGAAGTGTTCTGGATCCTCGGAGCTTCTACTGAGCTTGAAACCAAAACAAACAGCTGAATCTTGGCTAAGAATCTCTCCCTGAACACATCCGCAACCCGGCCTGTACTTCCACTGGAGCTGAGACCTTAACCTGCAGGTAGAGTCACCTCCAAACCTGCTCATCTACTAACCTGCTCATCTACTAACCTGCTCACCTACACACCTGCTCATCTACACACCTGCTCATCTACTAACCTGCTCATCTACACACCTGCTCATCTACTAACCTGCTCACCTACTAACCTGCTCATCTACACACCTACTCACCTCCAAACCTGCTCATCTACAAACCTGCTCACCTACAAACCTGCTCATCTACAAACCTGCTCACCTACAAACCTGCTCATCTACAAACCTGCTCACCTCCAAACCTGCTCATCTACACACCTGCTCATCTACAAATCTGCTCACCTCCAAACCTGCTCATCTACAAACCTGCTCATCTACACACCTGCTCACCTACTAACCTGCTCATCTACAAACCTGCTACTTTACAAACATGCTACTTTAACCTGCTAGTCTTTATCATGTCTGCACCTTTGAAATAGCAGCATATTCGCCTTTCTGCAGTAATTCACTTTTGTCAAGTATTTTCATGTGTAGTCAACACTTCTCCTCCTATAAATCCTCCTGTAACCATGTCTCATTCAGTAGCATTATTGTTCTGTGTTTATTAATGACATGATGACTTGAAGATGTTTCCTTCCGTTGTCAGTGGGTCATCTGCAGATCGTCTCTCCCTCTCCTAGGGCCACCTCTCCCAGGGGCCACCTCTCCCAGGGGCCACCTCTCCCAGGGGCCACCTCTCCCAGGGGCCACCTCTCCCAGGCGCCACCTCTCCTGGGGCCACCAATCAGGCCTGTCCAGCTCAGTGATCCAGATGCCTGGCAGAACATGGGGACGTCGCAGCAGCTAGGTAGATACATCATCTCTAAAACAGCACAGAATGACACACAGGATAGAGGACAGAGAGTCAGGAGGTGAGAAGGTCCCAGAACTTTGCTGTAAGTCGCTCTGGATAAGAGCGTCTGATAAATGAATACATGTTGATGTAATGACGTCACTTCCTGGTGTTGCAGACTGACATGGATCAGGAATGAAAACATCTCTGATATTCCAACATGGACATAATGAGAAAGATACAAGGTGCATATCAAAATTGGACATCTACCAAGTTTAAAACACCAAGTTTAAATATATTTTCCTGAGAAACAAGAAGTTTAATTTGCAGAATCAAAATAAACAGTTAAAACCACAATGTTTACATTTATTTATTTAGCAAACACTTATCCCAAGCTACTTCCATATAGTTCCCTCAAGACAAAAGTATCTGGAATCTAACAGACATTTAATATACAGAACGACTCTTTGATCTGGGCCGGTCTTTAACCCTAACAGTGCTGAATGTTCTAGAACATGCCTGTATGTTCTCTTGAACCAGCCAGTAAGAACAGGCATGTATGTTCTGTATGTTCTCTTGAACCAGCCAGTAAGAACAGGCATGTAACCCTTCCCTGGTCCCTGCAGACATGGAGGTCATGACCCCGCTGATCGATGGTCCAGGTGAGGGTGTGGATGACAACACTGATGATGACCAGGACCCTGAGCTGCTGTCTCTACGACAGTATGAACCAGGCAGTGAAGAGGGCATCACGTGAGACCACACACACACACACACACACACACCAACTCCACACAAATAAACACCCCACACACACAAACACCACCTCCACACACACACACACCAACTCCACACACCACCTCCACACACCACCTCCACACACACACACACACCACCTCCACACACACACACACACACCACCTCCACCCAATATCTCCCCCCTCACTCCACCTCCAGTATCACAGTAACAGTGACATGACTTCTGCTGTGTTTGGTGTTGCAGGTTCAGCCAGGCGCTCATCCACCTTCTGAAGGGCAACATTGGGACGGGGCTGCTGGGTCTCCCTCTGGCTGTGCGCAATGCAGGCATCATCGTGAGTAGCATGGGTGGCTAACAGTGAGTAGCATGGGGGGCTAACAGGCTCACAGTGAGTAGCATGGGTGGCTAACAGTGAGTAGCATGGGTGGCTAACAGTGAGTAGCATGGGTGGCTAAAAGTGAGTAGCATGGGTGGCTAACAGTGAGTAGCATGGGTGGCTAACAGTGAGTAGCATGGGGGGCTAACAGTGAGTAGCATGGGGGGCTAACAGGCTCACAGTGAGTAGCATGGGTGGCTAACAGTGAGTAGCATGGGGGGCTAACAGGCTCACAGTGAGTAGCATGGGTGGCTAACAGTGAGTAGCATGGGTGGCTAACAGTGAGTAGCATGGGGGGCTAACAGTGAGTAGCATGGGGGGCTAACAGGCTCACAGTGAGTAGCATGGGTGGCTAACAGTGAGTAGCATGGGTGGCTAACAGGCTCACTTTGTGAAGATAACATTCTCAGAATAGCATAGCCAAATGCATGTTTTAACATTTGAGATGGTAAATGTAGCATTGTCTGGGTTAGGATGAGCTTGTGTTAACATTAGCCTTGACATGGGTTAGCCTGGGTTCTGCTGTGTTTGATGTGTGTGTGTGTGTGTGCTCTGCAGGTGGGGCCCATCTGCCTTGTGTTGATGGGTGTGGTCTGTGTTCATTGTATGCACATCCTGGTCCACTGCAGTCACCATCTGTGTGAGAGGTAAAGGTTTCACCTCCCTGTTCCTCCAGCATGCTATCAGATAAGCAGACAGTCAGATAAGCAGACAGTCAGATAAGCAGACAGTCAGATAAGCAGACAGTCAGATAAGCAGACAGTCAGACAAGCAGACAGTCAGACAATCAGACAGTCAGACAAGCAGACAGTCAGACAAGCAGACAGTCAGATAGACACACAGTCAAACTGCTTATTTTCTTGTTAAATCAAATGCATGCAACCTGCAAATACTTGACATTCCCTCTAGGGGGCGCACACTCAAAGACCAACACTATAATAAACCCATCATCAGGAGTGACAAACCTGCTCCCATCCTCTCTTCCTCTTATTCATCATCATCAGTTCAAGTGCTTTATTCATCCAAGTACAGTCCTTCTCCTTCAGCCTCCATCTCTCTCCCCCTCCGCCTCTCTTTTTCAGCCTCCATCTCTCCCCCTCTGTCTCTATCTCCCCCTCTCCCCCTCTCTCCTTCTGTTAATTCACTGGATAATGTGCAGTAATTTCCTTTCCAGACTGTAATGATGGATTCCGTTGCCGTGAGTCTAAGCTGTTAAGTGCTTCCTTATTGGCGTGCTAAAGTAGCGTGAGGTCACACACTGAGATCTCCATTACACAACTGCCAAGGGCCTCACAATCATCTGACACTGGCCCCTCACACACACACACACACACACACACACACAAGTTAATGTATACACGGGTCAGAAATTCTGAGCGCATTCCCATGAAGGGTTTGGGCCAAGCAGTAGAATCACTTAATGCCTCCATGTCTTTTAAACCCTTCTGGAATCACAGAAATGCTCCACAAACTTCATGTCTGGAATGAGGATCATCACAGCTGATTCTCTCTGTCATGTTTTAGCATCACGTCATTCAGTGCTGCTCTGATCTCTGCTTAGTGTTTCTTTTGGGCTTCTGAGCTGCTGTTGAGCCCATTGACTGCTGGGCTGAATTAATCACTGTTATCATGTCAGCTGGAACATCAGACTCTGAAGTGAGACGCCTGTATTATTATAATCACTCTGTCCAAACCAGGACACAATGTACTCTGAGACGGCCATGATCAGCTCTCTCTCCTCCCATCTGCCCCACTCTCCTCCACCCCATCCCTCTCTCCATCTGCCCCACTCTCCTCCACCCCATCCCTCTCTCCATCTGCCCCACTCTCCTCCACCCCATCCCTCTCTCCATCTGCCCCACTCTCCTCCACCCCATCCCTCTCTCCATCTATCCCCCGCAACACTTAGGAACCCTGGAGGTTAGAACCCTGAGAGATGAACGTGACTCTGTGTGTGTGTCTCTCTCTCTCTCTCTCTCTCTCTCTCTCTCACTCTCTCACTCTGTCACTCTCTCACTCTCTCTCTCTCTCTCTCTCAGATTGAAGAGGCCTTCCATGAGTTATAGTGACACTGTGGCTTTTGCCATGGAGCACAGCTCGTACCCCTGCTTCAGGAAGACAGCCAATGTTGGCAGGTGTGTGTCTTCTGGCTGTGCTGGTGATACACACACATCCTCACTGTAACAGTGTTACTACTGTCCAGATTCTTTAACAGCCATAGGCTGGTGTCCTCCTAGATAGAGGAACATCATTGGACACAGTTTGAATCTGATCTTGATTTATTTTGTTTCTCAGGCATGTAGTGAACTTCTTCCTGGTTCTGACTCAGTTGGGCTTCTGCAGTGCTTATTTTGTGTTCCTGGCTGAGAACATCAAGCAGGTGGGTTCTGTCACACTACACACCTGTCTCACTACACACCTGTCACACTACACACCTGTCACACTACACACCTGTCACACTACACACCTGTCACACTACACACCTGTCTCACTACACACCTGTCACACTACACACCTGTCACACTACACACCTGTCACACTACACACCTGTCACACTACACACCTGTCACACTACACACCTGTCACACTACACACCTGTCACACTACACACCTGTCACACTACACACCTGTCACACTACACACCTGTCACACCTCACACCTGTCACACTACACACCTGTCACACTACACACCTGTCACACTACACACCTGTCACACTACACACCTGTCACACTACACACCTGTCACACTACACACCTGTCACACCTCACACCTGTCACACTACACACCTGTCACACTACACACCTGTCACACTACACACCTGTCACACTACACACCTGTCACACTACACACCTGTCACACTACACACCTGTCATACTTCACACTACACACCTGTCACACCACACACCTGTCACACCACACACCTGTCACACTACACACCTGTCACACTACACACCTGTCACACTACACACCTGTCACACTACACACCTGTCACACTACACACCTGTCACACCTCACACCTGTCACACCACACACCTGTCACACCACACACCTGTCACACTACACACCTGTCACACTACACACCTGTCACACTACACACCTGTCACACTACACACCTGTCACACCACACACCTGTCACACTACACACCTGTCACACCACACACCTGTCACACCACACACCTGTCACACTACACACCTGTCACACTACACACCTGTCACACTACACACCTGTCACACTACACACCTGTCACACCTCACACCTGTCACACTACACACCTGTCACACTACACACCTGTCACACCACACACCTGTCACACCACACACCTGTCACACTACACACCTGTCATACCACACACCTGTCACACTACACACTACACACCTGTCACACCACACACCTGTCACACTACACACCTGTCATACCACACACCTGTCACACCACACACCTGTCACACTACACACCTGTCACACTACACACCTGTCACACTACACACCTGTCACACTACACACCTGTCACACTACACACCTGTCACACTACACACCTGTCACACTACACACCTGTCACACTACACACCTGTCATACCACACACCTGTCACACTACACACCTGTCACACTTCACACTACACACCTGTCAGACCACACACCTGTCACACCACACACCTGTCACACTTCACACTACACACCTGTCACACTACACACCTGTCACACTTCACACTACACACCTGTCACACTTCACACTACACACCTGTCATACCACACACCTGTCACACCACACACCTGTCATACTTCACACCACACACCTGTCACACTACACACCTGTCACACTACACACCTTCATCTTAGTATGAATGATGACCTGACACCTCCAGAGTAACTGTCATCATGGTGCTGAAGGTCTGGGGTGCAGTGATGCATGGCTGACCACAGAGGGCACTAGTGCAGCTGCTTCCTGTAATACCAGCTTGTTCTCAGTCTGCCGAGGCTGTTTTTCCCTCACAGCTGATGAACCGTATCTGTGATCAGATAGGGAGCGTCTCTTTATCAGCTTCCAATAGAAAGGCTCTAATTTCCATAAATGTGATAACACAAAGATAACCATGATAGTGTGATAACACAGAGATAACCTTTACATAGTTTTCCTTCAGAACTATATTTCATTGATAGAAATAAGTTTCTAACTTTAACTTTTAAACTCACAGAAGATAATGAAAGGTTTCCTTTTTACCATTCCTGGTTTGTCTACCTGTACCCCACACCTCTACCTCACACCTCTTACCCTCTACCTGTACCCCACACCACTAACCCTCTACCTGTACTTCACACCTGTACCCCTCTACCTCACACCTGTACCCCACACCTCTTACCCTGTACCCCACTCCTCTACCTCACACCTGTACCCCTCTACCTCACACCTGTACCCCACACCTCTTACCCTGTACCCCACACCTCTACCTCACACCTGTACCCCTCTACCTCACACCTGTACCCCACACCTCTACCTCCCACCTGTACCCCTCTACCTGCAAACCCTTCCACTGTTTATCAGATGAGTTTATTAGATACAAAACTGAGTAAAGCTTTTCGTCTGAGCAATAAACACACATGATTGGACAGGACAAAACTTCTGGAATACAAACCAGCCAATAAGATGCTTGTCCTGTCCATCAGGATTAGACTCAGTCAACAGAGGGGATCTTACCCAGTTCGCTTTAATGAGGTCCATGTTTGGTTGTGTAGCGATTAATATCCATTTCTAGGTGTTAATGAGTGCAGTCTTTGTCAGCACTCAGACGTTTTGTTTCTCATGAATGTGTTTTAGTATTCATGCGCACACTCTATCCTCCCATCTACCTTATTCAATATTGACCTTTTCATGCAATTTTGCTGTATGTGTGCTTGGAGCTCAGCATGCTGCTGTTACAGTGACTGGACTGAAGCTGATCTCAGACCAGTCCTGCTGCTGTTACAGTGATGGGACTGAAGCTGATCTCAGACCAGTCCTGCTGCTCTTACAGTGATGGGACTGAAGCTGATCTCAGACCAGTCCTGCTGCTCTTACAGTGATGGGACTGAAGCTGATCTCAGACCAGTCCTGCTGCTCTTACAGTGATGGGACTGAAGCTGATCTCAGACCAGTCCTGCTGCTCTTACAGTGATGGGACCGAAGCTGATCTCAGACCAGTCCTGCTGCTCTTACAGTGATGGGACCGAAGCTGATCTCAGACCAGTCCTGCTGCTCTTACAGTGATGGGACTGAAGCTGATCTCAGACCAGTCCTGCTGCTCTTACAGTGATGGGACTGAAGCTGATCTCAGACCAGTCCTGCTGCTCTTACAGTGATGGGACTGAAGCTGATCTCAGATCAGTCCCCCTACCCCTCTCCCACCCATCCTCTCCAGTTAGGGGTTAACAGCATGTCTATTGAGAGACTTGGGCCATCCATCTGCATGCTAGAAGCTGCCTTTGTTGAAGGTTGATGGGTGAAGGGCAGGAGGAGTCTTCATTAAGAGAGGACCATTAATCATGGGGGTTCTCGTGTGTGTGTGTTTGTGTGTGTGTGTGTGCGCGTGTGTGTGCGCGTGTGTGTGTGTGTGTGTGTGTGTGGAGGTGGTGGAGGGCAACCGTGGTAATTTCAGCCAGGAGGACACCTTCCTTCTACCTCTGGACAACATGTCGTCAAGCGTCACGGCGATGCCGGTCTTGGCCCTCCCCGCTTCCACGGTAACGGGCGTGGCTTGGGACCTGGACCTGCGTCTGTACATGCTCTTCATCCTGCCCTTCCTCATCCTCCTGGTGTTCATGAAGAACCTGAAGAACATGGCTGTGCTGGCCTTCCTGGCCAACATCTGCATGGCCATCAGCGTGGTGATCATCTTCCAGAACATCATGTCGGTAAGGTTCTGCCTGCCATCGACACACCTGTCACCTGTTCTAGTCCACACTCCTGACAGCTCTATTCTCCAGGTGGTAGCGTCCCCTGGTGGGCAGTGTGCATACTGACGCACACAAACACACACACACTAGCCCAGAGTCTGACCAGCATGGACACCTGGTATTTTCACAGCAGTTTACCCAGAAGTGATACTGTGTTGTACCAAGTGTGCGTCAACAAGGAGGAAGGCCTCTAATGGGCCCTGTGTCTGTGTGGCTCCCAAGGTCACTTTAAGAGTACCATTACTACATGGATCAGACTGACAGGCATCCTAATGGCTCCTGACATGACTGGAGCTCCTCAGTAGATTAGCATCTCAGTGAGGGATGGACTTTGCTCCTAGACCAGCTCTCACTCAGGATATTGTCGGGGAAAGCTTTGTTAGATGGTTAGAAGTCGTCGGTGTGATTGGATTTGCAGAGGTACACATGCTCAGATCACAGATGTTTCTGCAGTGTTGTGTTTCTATGATGGTGTTTATGCAGCTGTTTCAGAGAGTGTGTGTGAGAATGAGTTTCTGTGTTCTTCAGACTGTCTCCTAATCACATTTCTCTCTCTCTCTCTCCTCTTTCTCTCTCCTTCTCTCTATCTCACTCTGCCCCCTTATCTCTCTCTCCTCTTTCTCTCTCCTTCTCTCTCCTCTCTCCTTCTTTCTCTCTCCTCCTCTCTCTCCTTCTCTATCTCACTCTGCCCCCATATCTCTCTCTCTTTCCTCTCTCTCACTCTGCCCGCTTATCTCGCTCTCTCTCTCATCAGGATTTCAGCATGGTTCAGCAGATTCCCCTCACCTCCCCTGTGGGCAAGTTTCCCTTCTTCTTTGGAACAGCCATCTTTGCGTTTGAGGGGATTGGAGTGGTGAGTAGCACACAGGCCAGAGTCAACATGTTAGCATGTAGCACACAGGCCAGAGTTAACATGTTAGCATGTAGCACACAGGCCAGAGTTAACATGTTAGCATGTAGCAGGATAGTGTACAGTCAGGTTAAATAAATGAAGGGTATTCTTCCTGAAATGCCCTAATCTCTAGTAAGATGGCGGAACTGAGAGACCAAGAGACGGAGAACTGATCAGGATTTCTAGAAGGCAAAAGCTGTCCTGTAGATAAAGCTGTCTGTTTGTCCTGTGTGTGTGTGTCAGCTGTGGCCCAGGTGATGTATGACTGGGTAGCAGGGTGTATTGACTGAGCTCACTCTGCCCAGATCTGGGTCCTGATTAATGGCTGAGAGGGGCAGAAAGGAGTGTGAGAGAGAGGAGGAAAGAAGGGTGGAAGCAGATCATCTGATGATATGGAAGAAGAGAATCCTCCTTCCCTCTCCTCCTCTTCTATCCTGTCCTCTACCTTCCTCTCCTCCTCCTTCCCTCTCATATTCTATCCTGTCCTCTACCTTCCTCTCCTCCTCCTTCCCTCTCCTCCTCTTCTATCCTGTCCTCTACCTTCCTCTCCTCCTCCTTCCCTCTCATATTCTGTCTTTCTTCTACTCCTTCCCTCTCCTCCTCTTCTATTCTGTCCCTCTCCTTCTACTCTCCTCCTCCCTCTCCTTCTACTCTCTCCTCCTCCTCCTCCTCCTCCTCCTCCTCCCTGTGTTCCCCAGCTGCAGGGGTTCCTCTTAGTGACAGGGTAATTATCGGCTGGGGGATGGTCGGACTCAGAGGGGATCCTGGGTAGAGTGTGGAGCTCTGGAGATGTGGCAGCACAGATACCAGAGGGAGAGAGGGACGGAGAGAGAGAGGGACGGAGAGAGAGAGGGACGGAGAGAGAGAGGGACGGAGAGAGAGAGGGACGGAGAGAGAGAGGGACGGAGAGAGAGAGGGACGGAGAGAGAGAGAGAGGGAAGTAAGGAAGGAAGAAGCTAAAGTTTTTGCTCAATGGAAGTGATGTAACCTTCATTGAAGCTCATTTGATAGTCATTAACTGTTTATTGACTTATAAATCCTGTACTTCCAGAGTGAAGTGTTTAGAGGCCTCCTAGTCCCTGACACCAGCTGTCCAGCTGCCCAGCTCTAACCCTTATCAGCTTGGCCACTCTGCCAAGAGATGCTGGGATATCTGAGCTGCAGGACTCCTGCTAGACACTCACACCAGGACCAACACCTCTCTCTTCTCTCAGCAAAATCCAGATAATGAGCCTTAATATGTGAGGGCTGTGGATGGAGAACAAGACTGCCAGTGCTTTGAGTGGGAGACAGACAGAGGTGTGTCCTCTCCTCTCTCCTAGAGGGGTTAGCAGGTACCTTCAGGCCCCAGGTGTCTCCTCTCTCCTAGAGGGGTTAGCAGGTACCTTCAGGCCCCAGGTGTCTCCTCTCTCCTAGAGGGGTTAGCAGGTACCTTCAGGCCCCAGGTGTCTCCTCTCTCCTAGAGGGGTTAGCAGGTACCTTCAGGCCCCAGGTGTCTCCTCTCTCCTAGAGGGGTTAGCAGGTCGAGAGAGAGAGAGAAATAAAATAAAATATTGGAAGTGCCTATTGGCATATGAGGAGGGAGTGGAGTAAGTCTTTGTCTTTTGCCTAAAAGGTAGCATGAAGATCTGTCCTCATATTTTAAAGAGCAGAGCTCCAGCTGGGCCAGGCTCTGTGGACTGATCTGAAGAGAGATGCTGCAGTGTGGAGCAGAGCTCCAGCTGGGCCAGGCTCTGTGGACTGATCTGAAGAGAGATGCTGCAGTGTTGAGCAGAGCTCCAGCTGGGCCAGGCTCTCTGGACTGATCTGAAGAGAGATGCTGCAGAGTGGAGCAGAGCTCCAGCTGGGCCAGGCTCTGTGGACTGATCTGAAGAGAGATGCTGCAGTGTGGAGCAGAGCTCCAGCTGGGCCAGGCTCTGTGGACTGATCTGAAGAGAGATGCTGCAGTGTTGAGCAGAGCTCCAGCTGGGCCAGGCTCTCTGGACTGATCTGAAGAGAGATGCTGCAGTGTGGAGCAGAGCTGCAGCTGCAGAGAACTCATGACTTTGATCTCTCTCCTCTCCCTCACCTGGATATGGGGGCAGTTTACAGGAAGTCCCAGTTCAGATCAGAAGGTGCACAAGTTTTCCACATCAACTCTTAAAAAATCTGCTACAGGAGGAAGAAGCTGAATCATTGCTACTTCTGCTAGTTACCTGTGTTCTCTGTGTTCTGTGTTCTCCATGTTCCCTGTGTTCTCTGTGTTCTCTATGTTCCCTGTGTTCTCTGTGTTCTCCATGTTCTCTGTGTTCTGTGTTCTCCATGTTCCCTGTGTTCTCTGTGTTCTCCATGTTCCCTGTGTTCTCCATGTTCCCTGCATGGTGCAGGTGTTGTCAGCAGAGAAGTGATGATGGAAAATCAAATGAAATAACATCTGATGTTTGAATGTGCTGCTGATTCTGGCAGAATGGAATCGAGTCTGTTTTAATTGAACAAAAAGCCAAAAGGAGGGAAGAGAGAATGAGAGAGAGGAAGCAGGATATGAATAGTGTCTGTTGGGGCTGTTTTATATCTCTTTATGAAGGAGGTTGTTGATAAAAGCTAATCTTTAATGCCTCTTTCCAGATGACTGTCTTTCACCAAGACAGAGAGTGTGAATGAGGACGTCTGTACAAACACCCTCCTTCAGATGTTTGACGTTCTGTTTGTGTTTCTGTGTCTCAGGTTCTACCCCTGGAGAACCAGATGAGAGATCCTAAGAGGTTCCCCGTGGCCCTCAATATTGGGATGGGGGTGGTGACCGTTCTCTACGTTGTCCTGGCAACGCTGGGGTACCTCCATTTTGGTGATGAGATCAAAGGAAGCATAACCCTGAACCTTCCTCATCACTCTTGGTGAGTTGGGGGGCGGGGGGGGGGGGCTGGTAGATCTGGACAGGTGAGCAGGTAGATCTGGACAGGTGAGCTGGTAGATCTGGACAGGTGAGCTGGTAGATCTGGACAGGTGAGCTGGTAGATCTGGACAGGTGAGCTGGTAGATCTGGACAGGTGAGCTGGTAGATCTGGACAGGTGAGCTGGTAGATCTGGACAGGTGAGCTGGTAGATCTGGACAGGTGAGCTGGTAGATCTGGACAGGTGAGCTGGTAGATCTGGACAGGTGAGCTGGTAGATCTGGACAGGTGAGCTGGTAGATCTGGACAGGTGAGCTGGTAGATCTGGACAGGTGAGCTGGTAGATATGGACAGGTGAGCTGGTAGATAGATCTAGACTGGTCTCAGACAGGTGAGAACACAGATCCTCTCTGATAGGGCCTGATTCTCCAGGACTCCTCTCTGATAGGGCCTGATTCTCCAGCACTCCTCTCTGATAGGACCTGATTCTCCAGCACTCCTCTCTGATAGGACCTGATTCTCCAGCACTCCTCTCTGATAGGGCCTGATTCTCCAGCACTCCTCTCTGATAGGGCCTCCTTTCCTCCCATCTGACTGCCTGGGCCTCCTGGGCCTCCTGGGCCTCCTGGGCCTCCTGGGCCTCCTGGGCCTCCTGGGCCTCCTGGGCCTCCTGGGCCTCCTGGGCCTCCTGGGCCTCCTGGGCCTCCTGGGCCTCCTGGGCCTCCTGGGCCTCCTGACCACTGTGTTCTGTGTCTCCTCAGGGCTAACCAGATGGTGAAGATCCTGTATTCTTTCGGCGTGTTCATCAGTTTCTCCATCCAGTTCTTCGTACCAGCAGAGATTCTGCTCCCTTCGGCCCGAGCGAGGCTGCCAGAGGCCTGGAGAGGCCCTGGAGAGATGCTGCTGAGAGGCCTGCTGGTCTGCATCACCTGTGAGCAACTCCTCCTGCCTCTGTTACTGTCTGCCTCTGGGGGGGGGGGGGGGGGGGGGTCTGGAGGATGGGCCTCTGGGGGGGTCTGGGGGAGGGGCCTCTGGAGGATGGGCCTCTGGGGGGGGGGGGGTCTGGAGGAGGGGCCTCTGGGGGGGTCTGGAGGAGGGGCCTCTGGAGGATGGGCCTCTGGGGGGGTCTGGAGGAGGGGCCTCTGGAGGATGGGCCTCTGGGGGGGTCTGGAGGAGGGGCCTCTGGAGGATGGGCCTCTGGGGGGGTCTGGAGGAGGGGCCTCTGGGGGGGTCTGGAGCAGGGGCCTCTGGAGGATGGGCCTCTGGGGGGGTCTGGAGGAGGGGCCTCTGGAGGATGGGCCTCTGGGGGGGTCTGGAGGAGGGGCCTCTGGAGGATGGGCCTCTGGGCTTTACCAAAACAACATTACAGAATGATCTTATTGGAGGAAGATGGGAGCCTGTAAATCCAGAGAGAATGAATCGCATGATGTGTGGAAGTGGTAATGGGACATTAGTGTTGCAGGAATGTTCAGCTGATTGCTCTTATAGTTCTTCCCTTGGCACTTATTGGTTCTTAGGATGTATGGTAATCTAGATACCTGCTATGTTTGGGGTCTATCACGTTGCTGTGCTCAGTGACTGAAGCTCTTTTGTAAAGCTCTGGGTGAGGGGAGACTTCTAGGCTGTTCTGCTTGTGTTGGGTCATCCAGTTCCTCATTCAACAAGCAAACCTGGTTTTCCTGGTTCTGTATCAGGGTCATCAGCTGTCACTTCCTTTAAAGGTTCACTTGGTGTGAACTCATCAGACCAACTCTCCTCCCTTCATCCCTTTACTTCCTCATGGACAGGAATCCTCAAATCAATTGTAATTTTTATTTGTATAGCTCTTTGTACAAGCAGTGTTACAAAGGGCTTCACATATGGCCATAAAACTGCCCCTTAAGTAACCTAAACCCTCAGGAAGGCGAGGGAAAACTTCCGGGGGCAGGAGGTAGGGAATCTTCCCTGGTAAGTCATCAGTAATACCAGCCTGCCTCGCTGTGTCCTGATGTTCATGGTGCCTCGTTTGTTTACGAAAGAGCAACCATGAGGCCTCTTATGATTACAATTTTGTTCTAAAACCCATCTTTTGGATAAATTGAATCAATCATCGAAGCGTGGAACCACCCAGGAGCGAGATGCATGGAAATAAATATTTGTTTACTGCTGTTCCTCATGCGTGGCCTTATTTATGAGATTCATGAGTTTTGGCTCAACAGTAAATGACTCCTTCATCCATTCAGTCGTTGATCTCCTGTAGTCACACATCTTCTCATCTGCCCTTCACTCTCTGGACGGGGATCCACACACACCGCTAACAAACTAGTTTCATTACCAAGAAACTAGGCAAAGATATTATATCAGGCTTAAGAAGTGTTCAGTCTACTCCACGGGTGATTGGTCTAGCTGGTGTCTGTGTTCCTGTGGGGGTCTGTGATTGGTGGAGGTGGTGTCTATGGAGGTTTGTGATTGGTGGAGCTGGTGTCTGTGGTGGTCTGTGATTGGTGGAGCTGGTGTCTGTGGAGGTCTGTGGTTGGTGTAGCTGGTGTCTGTGGAGGTCTGTGATTGGTGGAGCTGGTGTCTGTGGAGGTCTGTGATTGGTGGAGCTGGTGTCTGTGGAGGTCTGTGATTGGTGGAGGGGGTGTCAATGGAGGTTTGTGATTGGTGGAGATGGTGTCTGTGGTGGTCTGTGATTGGTGGAGCTGGTTTCTGCGGAGGTTTGTGATTGGTGGAGGTGCGTGTGTGTGGAGGTTTGTGATTGGTGGAGCTGGTGTCTGTGGAGGTCTGTGATTGGTGGAGCTGGTGTCTGTGGAGGTCTGTGATTGGTGGAGCTGGTGTCTGTGGAGGTCTGTGATTGGTGGAGCTGGTGTCTGTGGAGGTCTGTGATTGGTGTAGCTGGTGTCTGTGGAGGTCTGTGATTGGTGGAGCTGGTGTCTGTGGAGGTCTGTGATTGGTGGAGCTGGTGTCTGTGGAGGTCTGTGATTGGTGGAGCTGGTGTCTGTGGAGGTCTGTGATTGGTGTAGCTGGTGTCTGTGGAGGTCTGTGATTGGTGAGCTGGTGTCTGTGGAGGTCTGTGATTGGTGGAGCTGGTGTCTGTGGAGGTCTGTGATTGGTGGAGCTGGTGTCTGTGGAGGTCTGTGATTGGTGGAGCTGGTGTCTGTGGAGGTCTGTGATTGGTGGAGCTGGTATCTATGGAGTTCTTCTTCTCCTCATCTTGCTTGCAGAAGCAGCAGCTTGTGTTTATAAATGCTGAGTTCTGGCCTCAACTACAGGAATGCATATTCAGCATATTCAGCATTCCTCACATGAACGTGGACTATTTGTGTTTGCTTGCTTGTAAAAGTTAGTTCACTTGCATGTGTGGGTTTAATGGTGTAGGAAATAACCATTATCTCTAATGAACGACCTGTCAGGGGAACAACATTTTCTACCAACTAACATTAGGCAGGACTCTGACCCTGTCCGTGGTCCTGAACTGGATCCTCTGTCCGTGGTCCTGAACTGGATCCTCTGTCCAGCCTGTGCTGCTGGTCTCTCTCTGGTCCAGCCTGTGCTGCTGGTCTCTGGTCCAGCCTGTGCTGCTGGTCTCTCTCTGATCCAGCCTGTGCTGCTGGTCTCTGGTCCAGTCTGTGCTGCTGGTCTCTCTCTGGTCCAGCCTGTGCTGCTGGTCTCTGGTCCAGCCTGTGCTGCTGGTCTCTCTCTGATCCAGCCTGTGCTGCTGGTCTCTGGTCCAGCCTGTGCTGCTGGTCTCTGGTCCAGCCTGTGCTGCTGGTCTCTCTCTGATCCAGCCTGTGCTGCTGGTCTCTAGTCCAGCCTGTGCTGCTGGTCTCTCTGGTCCAGCCTGTGCTGCTGGTCTCTGGTCCAGCCTGTGCTGCTGGTCTCGCTGGTCCAGCCTGTGCTGCTGGTCTCTCTGGTCCAGCCTGTGCTGCTGGTCTCTCTCTGGTCCAGCCTGTGCTGCTGGTCTCTCTCTGGTCCAGCCTGTGCTGCTGGTCTCTCTTGTCCAGCCTGTGCTGCTGGTCTCTCTGGTCCAGCCTGTGCTGCTGGTCTCTCTTGTCCAGCCTGTGCTGCTGGTCTCTCTCTGGTCCAGCCTGTGCTGCTGGTCTCTCTCTGGTCCAGCCTGTGCTGCTGGTCTCTGGTCCACCCTGTGCTGCTGGTCTCTCTCTGGTCCAGCCTGTGCTGCTGGTCTCTCTTGTCCAGCCTGTGCTGCTGGTCTCTCTGGTCCAGCCTGTGCTGCTGGTCTCTCTGGTCCAGCCTGTGCTGCTGGTCTCTCTGGTCCAGCCTGTGCTGCTGGTCTCTGGTCCAGCCTGTACTGCTGGTCTCTCTGGTCCAGCCTGTGCTGCTGGTGCGTTTGGTCAAACTCTGTTTATTCAGAAGGTTTAAGCCTGGTGAGTCTTAGTTGTGTAACGTGTTAATAGAGGAACAGACATTTTCCTCCAGTGTGTGACTGCACTTCAAATACTCTTATCCTTCTTACTTCCTATCTGTGGATGTGGATGTGTGTGTGTGTGTGTGTGTGTGTGGATGTGTGTGTTTCTGAAGAGTTATGTTCCTTCAAACCAGGAAACAAAAAATAGTAGCACATTAATTTTAGAAAAATGACCACCCTCCACATTTTAGCCAAGTTGACATTCTGGGCTCAGCAGGGGAGCGTTTGTCCCAGAAGGTTCCAGAACCATCTGAAGACCATTGCCAGGACAACCAAGCAGTCCAGCGAGACTCTAGAAGGTAATTTATCATAAAGAACCTTGTTCTCGTAATCTGTCAACCCTTTTTGGTGGTTGACAGCAGAAATGGTTTCAGGCCATGATCTGGATTTAATGATCTCAGAACCCTCTCAGCCTTCCCAGAAAGAGAGGGAGAGATGGCAGGGGGAACCAGGGAGGGAGAGATGGCAGGGGGAACCAGGGAGGGAGAGATGGCAGGGGGAACCAGGGAGGGAGAGATGGCAGGGGGAACCAGGGAGGGAGAGATGGCAGGGGGAACCAGGGAGGGAGAGATGGCAGGGGGAACCAGGGAGGGAGAGATGGCAGGGGGAACCAGGGAGGGAGAGATGGCAGGGGGAACCAGGGAGGGAG
>CM059325.1:271634-276634 GCA_030340685.1 Protosalanx chinensis | reverse complement strand
CCACCAGACCCACTGTTTGGCTCTCAGACTGGCTGACCTTGTCGCTGGAAACATCCAGACAGTTTGACGTCAGAGGGAAACAAGGCAAAGATGAACACAGAGAACTGAGAACAGACTTGGAGAACTTAGAACAGACTTGGAGAACTGAGAACAGACTTGGAGAACTTAGAACAGACTTGGAGAACTTAGAACAGACTTGGAGAACTTAGAACAGACTTGGAGAACTAAGAACAGACTTGGAGAACTTAGAACAGACTTGGATAACTTAGAACAGACTTGGAGAACTAAGAACATACTTGGATAACTTAGAACAGACTTGGAGAACTAAGAACAGACTTGGATAACTTAGAACAGACTTGGAGAACTTAGAACAGACTTGGAGAGCTTAGAACAGACTTGGATAACTTAGAACAGACTTGGAGAACTTAGAACAGACTTGGAGAACTCAGAACATACTTGGAGAACTAAGAACATACTTGGAGAACTAAGAACATACTTGGAGAACTAAGAACAGACTTGGAGAACATAGAACCGACTTGGAGAACTTAGAAGTAGACAGACTGAAGTTAGTAGACGGAACTCTGTGATGATCATGTGACACCAGGAAGTTGAGCAGTTTGTTGGTAGCTGGTTGCTGCCTGCTGTACCAGCCTTGCCCACCAGCTGAACTCTGGCAGTGTTACTGACATTAGCTGTGGCTCCCCATGTGCTCCTGATCCAGACAGGAAGCTTATTGGTTAATGATAAAAACATCCTTGGTTGTTAGAAATCTGACAGTTTCAAACACATCAGCATTCTTAAGGCAGACAGCATATCTGGGTGCTTCAAATGAGTTTCCTGTGTGAACCCGTCTGAAACCTGCAGCAGTTGGAATAACTGTCAGTATATATCAGCCCCCTGCTCTCAGCTCTCAGCAGAGGGAAGGTGACTTCTGACAGGATCCACCACATAAATAAAGAGAAATGATTTAGAGATCAAGGTTGGATATATTTCCACGGAATGGATGAAAGAGAGGGAAAGATAAAATGCTTTTGGACTCCTGCTAAACGTCTGGATGAGGTTAGGCCTAACCTGGGCTATCTGGCTGAGGTTAGGCCTAACCTGGGATATCTGACTGAGGTTAGACCTAACCTGGGATATCGGGCTGAGGTTAGACCTAACTTGGGATGTCTGACTGAGGTTAGACCTAACCTGGGATATCGGGCTGAGGTTAGACCTAACCTGGGATATCTGTCTGAGGTTAGGCCTAACCTGGGATATCTGACTGAGGTTAGGCCTAACCTGGGATATCTGACTGAGGTTAGACCTAACCTGGGATATCTGGCTGGGCTGAAGTTAGAACTAACCTAGGATGTGTGTGTTGTGTTGTGTTGTGTTGAACCAGCATGTTGAGTCTCTGTGTTACAACAGGAGGTTAAAGCGTCCTGGAGCTCTGCTGATGATGGGCTGCTTCCTCTGCCAGGCAGAAGTCTTTGTCCCAGGGAAGCTATGAGCTCTCAGCTCCCTGGACAATATCTCACTCCGGAAGAGGATCAAGTTTCAATAGGTTTTATCAAGAAGGGTTATTTGTGGAAAAAGTGCTTTGAAAACCATGAAGTAGAGAGGAGCGAAGATCAGCGTTTTGTCTACAGCTTTCAGTCAAACAACCCAGCTCTAACCCAGACACACACACACACACACTACCAAACACGCACACACACACTAGACAGGCTCCTCTATGGTCTCCCTCTTGCTCCTCCCCGTCTCCTCCCCTCCTCCTCCTCCTCTCCTCATCCTCTCCTCCTCTCCTCCACCTCTCCTTCTCCTCTCCTCCACCTTCTTCTCTCCTTCCCAAGGTCATTCAGTCACCTGCCAAATTCCCAGCTAAGAGACTGAAAGGTCAAATTGAGGCTGCAATTAGCCTAATGAATGAGCTATTTCAGCATCCCCAGCCCTCCAGTTCTCCCCACTGTCAAATACAGGAATAGTGTGTGTGTGTGTGTGTGTGTGTAGGTGTGTGTGTGTGTGTCAGTATGGGTATTTGAATCACACATGTTGACAGCTTACTCTTGGCTGTTTTCACTTGAAATTGAATGTTTCCAGTGTGTCAGTCCAGTCATATTAATAATAGTTGCCAAAACAAAATTGACATTTTGTTGACATTGGTTCTGTTTTGATGAAATTGACTCGGTCCTGTTGAGGTCAGAGGTCACCTATCTCATTTCACTTTACACCAGTGGTGTCAAAACATGTCTCACACACAGTCTCACACACACACACACACACACACACACACATACAGTCTCACACACACACACTTAGCTGTGTGCCTATAGACATAATCTGGAGGGAGGTTGACACAGGAATGAATGAACCAGTCTTTGGAAGGAAGGATGTGTTATGAAAACAACAAAGGCCTCATTTGAATGTGATGGCTGCTGTTTTCAACATGGTGTTTGTGCTTTCTGGTGTCTCTGGGATTGAAGCTACTTGGCTGTTTTATTCATTAAACTCTCTCTCGACTTCCTAAGTGAATCAGTAGATTTGCGTACAAATAAATGAAGGATGCTTGTATTTATGTATTTATGTAAATCTTTTCATCTCTGAGATGAGTGGATGAACTTCCTGCTTCTCATTGGGATGCTGAACATCGTGACGGAAGAGTTCTGCTCTGTCATCTCTGGAGAGTAGAGCAGACTGCAGCACAGATCTAGAGCAGAGAGGTGGAGAGGAGAGAGAAGCACAGAGGGAACCTCTCCCCCCTCTCTCCCCCCCATCCTCTCCCCCCCTCTCCTCTCTCCTTCTTCCATTTCCATTCCACAGGGGCACAGTCACAGTGGAGTCATGGTAAAACAACATCTTAAGAATGTTAGCATCTCTCCCTGTGACTGCGCTGTTTAGAAAAGTAATTAGTGGATTAATTTGCTTAACACCCCCAAACATCAAGATTGTAAATAATAAAACAATCTTCTATCCCTTAGAGGAAAGGATGTTTTAAGATCATATGAGAGAAGCAGACTCATGTATTTCTCCCCCAAAGCAATTTGATTCATTTTTCCATCCAGGGAATTTGACAAATGTATGTTCTGCCTTCTGTCTCCAAAAGGGGGCGCTCTACTTCGCTGTCAAGCTGTAGGGGTTTAAGGTCCTGGTTCCTGTGAGGTGTGTTCCTCTGGTTCCTGTGAGGTGTGTTCCTGTGGTTCCTGTGGTTCCTCTGGTTCCTGTGAGGTGTGTTCCTGTGGTTCCTGTGGTTCCTCTGGTTCCTGTGAGGTGTGTTCCTCTGGTTCCTCTGGTTCCTGTGGTTCCTGTGGTTCCTCTGGTTCCTGTGGTTCCTGTGGTTCCTCTGGTTCCTGTGAGGTGTGTTCCTCTGGTTCCTGTGAGGTGTGTTCCTCTGGTTCCTGTGGTTCCTCTGGTTCCTCTGGTTCCTGTGAGGTGTGTTCCTCTGGTTCCTGTTGTTCCTCTGGTTCCTGTGAGGTGTGTTCCTCTGGTTCCTCTGGTTCCTGTGAGGTGTGTTCCTCTGGTTCCTCTGGTTCCTCTGGTTCCTCTGGTCCCTGTGAGGTGTGTTCCTCTGGTTCCTCTGGTCCCTGTGAGGTGTGTTCCTCTGGTTCCTCTGGTTCCTGTGGTTCCTGTGAGGTGTGTTCCTCTGGTTCCTGTGGTTCCTGTGGTTCCTGTGAGGTGTGTTCCTCTGGTTCCTCTGGTTCCTGTGAGGTGTGTTCCTCTGGTTCCTGTGGTTCCTGTGGTTCCTCTGGTTCCTCTGGTTCCTGTGGTTCCTGTGGTTCCTCTGGTTCCTGTGAGGTGTGTTCCTCTGGTTCCTGTGGTTCCTCTGGTTCCTCTGGTTCCTGTGAGGTGTGTTCCTCTGGTTCCTGTGGTTCCTGTGAGGTGTGTTCCTCTGGTTCCTCTGGTTCCTGTGGTTCCTGTGAGGTGTGTTCCTCTGGTTCCTCTGGTTCCTCTGGTTCCTGTGAGGTGTGTTCCTCTGGTTCCTCTGGTTCCTGTGAGGTGTGTTCCTCTGGTTCCTGTGGTTCCTGTGAGGTGTGTTCCTCTGGTTCCTCTGGTTCCTGTGAGGTGTGTTCCTCTGGTTCCTGTGGTTCCTGTGGTTCCTGTGAGGTGTGTTCCTCTGGTTCCTCTGGTTCCTCTGGTTCCTCTGGTTCCTGTGGTTCCTGTGAGGTGTGTTCCTCTGGTTCCTCTGGTTCCTGTGAGGTGTGTTCCTCTGGTTCCTGTGGTTCCTCTGGTTCCTCTGGTTCCTGTGAGGTGTGTTCCTCTGGTTCCTCTGGTTCCTGTGGTTCCTGTCGTTCCTGTGAGGTGTGTTCCTCTGGTTCCTGTGAGGTGTGTTCCTCTGGTTCCTCTGGTTCCTGTGGTTCCTCTGGTTCCTCTGGTCCCTGTGAGGTGTGTTCCTCTGGTTCCTGTGGTTCCTGTGAGGTGTGTTCCTCTGGTTCCTCTGGTTCCTGTGGTTCCTCTGGTTCCTCTGGTTCCTGTGGTTCCTGTGAGGTGTGTCCCTGCTTGCACATGTTCTTTCTCCCCCTCCAGCCCTGTATCCACTCACTCAGCCACCCAGAGGCTGCTGCTGTTTTTAATTGGTCCCTTCAGCTGGCAGCCTGCCTGCCTGTTAGTTCTTCACTACAAGGCAGGATCATCTCACAGTTCAGCAGCAGGAATTACAACAGGTCAATATGGTTGTTTACAGCTCTGCCAGAGTCTGGGAACGCTGGCTGGATGTCCCTCATGGAGACTGAAATAGAGCAGCCTTGAGGAGACGTCTCTCTCTGGGAAGTCACACTTCGGGTTACCTGGAGGCTAATTGAGGGAGACAGAGATTAACAAGGTAATTAGTGAGACACAAACAGGTCTGACAAGATCCACAGCTTTTAAACTCTCCAGAGACTTAAGAACGTCTTGCTGTTTGTGTATTTTGGGGAAACTATTTTTAGCACATGCATTCAAACTCCATTAATGTTTCTCCATAAAGATGTGAAGAAGATATCGGTGTGTCTGGTGAGCAGGTTCTGAAAAGTTCTGATTGGTTC
>CM059325.1:261634-266634 GCA_030340685.1 Protosalanx chinensis | reverse complement strand
CCGAGGGAGTTAACCAACCATGACCAAGTTGGTTCAAGGCAAAGTCAAGAAGTTGATATGGGTTGACAGGATGTGCTCTGATTGGCTCCTCTCTCTGTCATCGGTGTTCATTCTGTTCCTGTAATGTGTTTGCTCAACGTGTGATTGGACCAGGAAACATTGTTGTCATTTGTGTGTATCATGTTTTCAGTGACTGAATCCACAGCACTTAACTCCCCTTAATGTGTCAGTGGTAGGAAGGCTGTGGCTGTTTCAGCCCTGTGCTGGTGAATCCATCCAAGTAAACACATATTTCTTATTCTTCATTTTGCTGCCCATCAGAATGCATTGAATGTGATTCTGTCAAAGCTTCAGATGTGCAGATTCTCATTGAGCTTTGAGATGTGGCTGTGCAGAGCTGCTCTGTGTAAGGGACGAGGCAGTGCGTCTCTCAGTAAGGCACGAGGCAGTGCGTCTCTCAGTAAGGGACGAGGCAGTGCGTCTCTCAGTAAGGGACGAGGCAGTGCGTCTCTCAGTAAGGGACGAGGCAGTGCGTCTCTCAGTAAGGGACGAGGCAGTGCGTCTCTCAGTAAGGCACGAGGCAATGCGTCTCTCAGTAAGGCAAACATGAGGTAGTTTCTGAAGGAAGCCCTCAGCGACCTTGTGGTTATAAAACTCCATCCTTGCCGGGGTGAAAAGAGAGAAGGAGATCGGTGAGAGATGATACAGTAACTCCGATTCCAGCTGCCCTGCTACAGTAACTGATTCCAGCTGCCCTGCTACAGTAACTCTGATTCCAGCTGCCCTGCTACAGTAACTCTGATTCCAGCTGCCCTGCTACAGTAACTCTGATTCCAGCTGCCCTGCTACAGTAACTCTGATTCCAGCTGCCCTGCTACAGTAACTGATTCCAGCTGCCCTGCTACAGTAACTCTGATTCCAGCTGCCCTGCTACAGTAACTCTGATTCCAGCTGTCCTGCTACAGTAACTGATCCCAGCTGCCCTGCTACAGTAACTGATTCCAGCTGCCCTGCTACAGTAACTCTGATTCCAGCTGCCCTGCTACAGTAACTCTGATTCCAGCTGCCCTGCTACAGTTACTGATTCCAGCTGCCCTGCTACAGTAACTCTGATTCCAGCTGCCCTGCTACAGTAACTCTGATTCCAGCTGCCCTGCTACAGTTACTGATTCCAGCTGCCCTGCTACAGTAACTCTGATTCCAGCTGCCCTGCTACAGTAACTCTGATTCCAGCTGCCCTGCTACAGTAACTCTGATTCGAGCTGCCCTGCTACAGTAACTCTGATTCCAGCTGCCCTGCTACAGTAACTGATTCCAGCTGCCCTGCTACAGTAACTCTGATTCCAGCTGCCCTGCTACAGAGTAGCTACTCCAGAGACAAACAGAGAGTTTGTATGAATTTGCAGCATCATTCCACCACTCACAACTTGTTTACTAGTTATTTTACTGTTTTTGTTTGTGCCTTAAAGACATTTCTTCATCCAAGCTTGTGGAAACACACAGTCCTGTTGAAGCACAGCGCTCCCAGTCCTGTTGAAGCACAGCGCTCCCAGTCCTGTTGAAGCACAGCGCTCCCAGTCCTGTTGGAGCACAGCGCTCCCAGTCCTGTTGAAGCACAGCGCTCCCAGTCCTGTTGAAGCACAGCGCTCCCAGTCCTGTTGGAGCACAGCGCTCCCAGTCCTGTTGAAGCACAGCGCTCCCAGTCCTGTTGAAGCACAGCGCTCCCAGTCCTGTTGAAGCACAGCGCTCCCAGTCCTGTTGAAGCACAGCGCTCCCAGTCCTGTTGGAGCACAGCGCTCCCAGTCCTGTTGAAGCACAGCGCTCCCAGTCCTGTTGAAGCACAGCGCTCCCAGTCCTGTTGGGGCACAGCGCTCCCAGTCCTGTTGGAGCACAGCGCTCCCAGTCCTGTTGGAGCACAGCGCTCCCAGTCCTGTTGGAGCACAGCGCTCCCAGTCCTGTTGGGGCACAGCGCTCCCAGTCCTGTTGAAGCACAGCGCTCCCAGTCCTGTTGGAGCACAGCGCTCCCAGTCCTGTTGAAGCACAGCGCTCCCAGTCATGTTGAAGCACAGCGCTCCCAGTCCTGTTGAAGCACAGCGCTCCCAGTCCTGTTGGGGCACAGCGCTCCCAGTCCTGTTGAAGCACAGCGCTCCCAGTCATGTTGAAGCACAGCGCTCCCAGTCCTGTTGAAGCACAGCGCTCCCAGTCCTGTTGAAGCACAGCGCTCCCAGTCCTGTTGGAGCACAGCGCTCCCAGTCCTGTTGAAGCACAGCGCTCCCAGTCCTGTTGGAGCACAGCGCTCCCAGTCCTGTTGAAGCACAGCGCTCCCAGTCCTGTTGGAGCACAGCGCTCCCAGTCCTGTTGGAGCACAGCGCTCCCAGTCCTGTTGGAGCACAGCGCTCCCAGTCCTGTTGGGGCACAGCGCTCCCAGTCCTGATGAAGCACAGCGCTCCCAGTCCTGTTGGAGCACAGCGCTCCCAGTCCTGTTGAAGCACAGCGCTCCCAGTCCTGTTGAAGCACAGCGCTCCCAGTCCTGTTGAAGCACAGCGCTCCCAGTCCTGTTGGAGCACAGCGCTCCCAGTCCTGTTGAAGCACAGCGCTCCCAGTCCTGTTGGAGCACAGCGCTCCCAGTCCTGTTGGGCACAGCGCTCCCAGTCCTGTTGGAGCACAGCGCTCCCAGTCCTGTTGGGGCACAGCGCTCCCAGTCCTGTTGGGGCACAGCGCTCCCAGTCCTGTTGAAGCACAGCGCTCCCAGTCCTGATGAAGCACAGCGCTCCCAGTCCTGTTGGGGCACAGCGCTCCCAGTCCTGTTGGAGCACAGCGCTCCCAGTCCTGTTGGAGCACAGCGCTCCCAGTCCTGTTGGGGCACAGCGCTCCCAGTCCTGTTGGAGCACAGCGCTCCCAGTCCTGTTGGAGCACAGCGCTCCCAGTCCTGTTGAAGCACAGCGCTCCCAGTCCTGTTGGAGCACAGCGCTCCCAGTCCTGTTGGAGCACAGCGCTCCCAGTCCTGTTGGAGCACAGCGCTCCCAGTCCTGTTGGGGCACAGCGCTCCCAGGCTGAGTGTGTCTCCTGTGGGGTCCATGATCAGTCAACAGGGCAACGATTGTTGAGGACGATTATTTTCCTGGAAGTTCTGTAGAATTTTCTGTTTTGACAGGATGTTTTCTTTTCACTCCCAAGCTTGTCATGTAACCATTCGTTATGACCCTTTGCAGTGGGTCATGTTTGTTTCCGTACTTGAAACCAGAATGGCTTCCTGTCTTGGCCTCTGACGTGTCACATGAAATGTAACCAACAAAACGAAGGTTTAATAAACTAATATCTGCTGTAGAGACACAGCCGTGTTCCCTTCCTGTGTGGTGTGTCATCGTTCCTGTCCATCCTGCAGGTTTCACCATAACTCCCCCCCCCCCTCACCTGCCCTGAGAAGCAGGCTATGCCTGGGTTAGGTCGATTTATTCTCTCTTTTTTTTCCATCACAACCATCTGCAGGTCATCGCAACTGTCCGTCCGCCTTCCAGTCTATTTCTGCCAACATGACTTCATACCGCCTCCCTAGTCACCACCATCCATCCTTCCATCCCTCCATCTCTTCATCCCTCCATCCCTCCATCCCCCCACCCTCCACCCACAGTGGCCTGAGTTCCTGACGAAAAGCTGCAGGTTTGAAGCTCAGGGGCTTAGGGAGGATCTCCTGTATTCTCGCAGCTTTGGCTGGTTACTAAGATTACTCAGCTGAGATTTGTGGTGGTAAATTGGGGTTGGTGGACAATGGTTCCATGTCACTGTAAGCCCTGGAGAGGAGAGGGATCCTGAGGTGTAGTAATACAGTGTCTGCCTGGATGATTATCCATGGGTGTGTGTGTCTGTGTGGGTATGTGAATGCTATTTTAGTCTCTCTGACCTGTGGTAGAGTGGAGGATATATATATTCACTGTAGTTCCCAGCCGGACACCAGAACAGCTACCTGCACTCCACCTTTGGGTTAGTAGCTGTAGCAGGCGTTAATCTCAACATGATCAATCCAACAGTGATGGATGTTTTGGGCCAATGGGAGGTCTTTAATCTTGGCTGTGTGGGTCAGTGACATCACTAGGAGAGCTGCAAGGTGCATAAATCATCCTGTTATATCCATCAGGAAGCTTCAGTGAAAACAGGCTATCCATCACTGAGACTGAGGCAGGTGGAGGCAGAGGCAAACTGAGGCAAACTGAGGCAGACTGAGGCAGACTGAAGCAGGTGGAGGCAGACTGAGGTAAGTGGAGGCAGGCTGAGGCAGGCTGAGGTAAGTGGAGGCAGGCTGAGGCAGACCGAGGCATTCTGAGGCAGGTGGAGGCAGGCTGAGGAAGACTGAGGCAGGCTGAGGTAAGTGGAGGCAGGCTGAGGTAAGTGGAGGCAGGCTGAGGTAAGTGGAGGCAGACTGAGGCAGACTGGGGCAGGTGGAGGCAGGCTGAGATAAGTGGAGGCAGGCTGAGGCAGACTGAGGCAGGCTGAGGCAGACTGAGGCAGGCTGAGGTAAGTGGAGGCAGACTGAGGCACACTGAGGCAGGTAGAGGCAGGCTGAAGCAGGTGGAGGAAGAGTTCCATCAGTTCGGACACTGCAGATCCTCTGTCCCCAGGAGGGTCTGAGAGTCTGTGACTGAGACTGAGACCAGACTGAGTCACTTCATCAGGACAGACTGAGTCACTTCATCAGGACAGACTGAGTCACTTCATCAGGACAGACAGAGTCACTTCATCAGGACAGACTGAGTCACTTCATCAGGACAGACAGAGTCACTTCATCAGGACAGACTGAGTCACTTCATCAGGACAGACTGAGTCACTTCATCAGGACAGACTGAGTCACTTCATCAGGACAGAGTCACTTCATCAGGACAGACAGAGTCACTTCATCAGGACAGACAGAGTCACTTCATCAGGACAGACTGAGTCACTTCATCAGGACAGACTGAGTCACTTCATCAGGACAGACAGAGTCACTTCATCAGGACAAACTGAGT
>CM059325.1:257217-261134 GCA_030340685.1 Protosalanx chinensis | reverse complement strand
AATGGGTTGTGTTTGGCATGTGTGTCTATGGATTGTGTACTATGTGTGTGAGTGTGTGTGGAGTCGTGGGGTTAGTGTGTGTGTGTGTGTGTGTGTGTTTGGAGGGGGCTGGTTGTTAATCTCCTCTTTGTCCTTGAGAGGTGAAGAGCTCAGTCCTGCTGGTGTCCATAACCTCCTGCCAAACTGAGAAGACTCATCTCATTTAGTACCTGCTGGACCCCCACACACACACACACACACACACTCTCTCTATGCACACACACACAAACACACACTCTCTCTGCACACACACACCTCACCTAACCCACCACAGCACCCAACTCCTCCCTCCCTCCCTCCCAAATGTCTGCATCCCTCACTTTCCTGTCTTTCTACTATTCTCTTTATCTCTTCCTTTCTTCATTCCCAGATATAATTACTGATATTCACCAACTTCTAACTTCAACCTTTCACCGCCTTCTTTTCTCTCGTTCTCTTTCACTCTCTTTCTCCCTCTCTCTCCCCCTCCCCCCTCTCTCTCCCCTGCCCCCCCCCCTCTTTCTCCCTCTCTCTCCCCCTCCCCATCTCTCTCCCCCTGCCCCCCCCCCCCCTCTCTCTCTCTCTCTTTCTTGTAAGTTACAGTATTAACATAAAACTCCTTTCTGGCAAGGAGGGAAAGTGAGATTCCAGACGTGAGTCTTAACAGCTCCAAGGTGTTTCCCACCGAGCCCCGAGCCCCTCCCCTCTCCCCCTCCCTTCCCTTCCTCTCCCCCCTCCCCCTCTCCCCCCTCCCCTCTCCCCCCCTCTTTGTTCTGTTCGTCTGTATCTTCGCTTCATCTGAATCTCCTCTCTCCCCTCTCTCCTCCTGCTCCCTCTCTGTCTCCCTCCTCCTCTCTCCTCCTCCTCCTCTCTCCCTCTCCTCCCTCCTCCTCCTCTCTCCCTCTCCTCCTCCCTCTCTCCCTCCTGCTCCCTCTCCTCCTCCTTCCTCCTCCTCTCTCCCTCTCCTCCCTCCCTCCTCCTCCTCTCTCCCTCTCCTCCTCCCTACACAGGGTGAAAGGTGGGAGGCAGCTGGTCTAACTGACTCCATTATCACTACAGTTATCATGTTTGGTCATAATAACAGGACACATTTCCCACAACACATTTCTTCAATTCAAGCCAACTTCCCCCGATAAGGAGTTTCTGAATGTTGTCTGCAGAGAGGAGGAGAAGGGTGAGAGAGGGAGGGAGGGAGTCAAAGAGAAAGAGAGAGAGACAGAGACAGAGAGACAGAGAGACAGACAGAGAGAGACAGAGAGAGAGAGAGACAGAGAGAGAGAGAGAGAGAGAGAGACAGAGAGACAGAGAGACAGACAGAGAGAGACAGAGAGAGAGAGAGACAGAGAGAGAGAGAGAGAGAGAGAGAGAGAGACAGAGACAGAGAGACAGACAGAGACAGAGACAGAGAGACAGAGAGAGAGAGAGACACAGAGAGAGAGAGAGAGGGAGAGAGAGAGAGGAGAAAGAGACTGAGAGAGAGAGAGAGAGAGACAGAGAGACAGAGACAGAGAGAGAGAGAGACAGAGAGACAGAGACAGAGAGAGAGAGAGACTGAGAGAACTGATGAGCCTAAATTAATAGTGCCAATCAATACTCCACCAGTGAGCTGCTTTGATTCTTACTCTGATATTGGATTGTCTTCATCAGATGAAGTTACATGAAACGTCTCATGAAACACCAGCAGTTTGTCTGCTGAAAAATCTCCTCTTCACCTCCTCTTCACCTCCTCTTCACCTCCTCTTCACCTCCTCTTCACCTCCTCTTCACCTCCTCTTCACCTCCTCTTGACATGCTCAGAAACACCCAAAATTAATCAAGATGAAGGTTTAAATCCTCAGCATGGAACACACAGAGAAATGACACACAGAGAAATATTACACAGAGAAATAACACAAAGAGAAATAACACAGAGAAATAACACACAGACACACAGAGAAATAACACACAGGCAGACACACACCTACACAGAGAAATAATATGAATAAGAAGAGAGAGAGAAGAGAAACAGTGAAGTTCACTTTTACAGAGCACAGATGATCCTGTGACCTCAGAGTCACACTGTTGTCATAAACAGCTCTCCCCACAGGACTGCCTCTCTGTCATTGGTTCAGACAGGCACCATGCTCCCATTGGCTGATGTGTGTGTTGATTTCTGACTGATGTGTTTATGTGACAGGTCAACACTCTAATGGGGAACAGCTGGTTCCAAGTTCTAAGTTCTCTTCAGAGGAGGCAGGCAACATTCGATCCATCTTCAAAGAGATAAATACTGACATGTATGAAATCTGAGAGTCTTTTTCCAGATATGTGGACCTTCGTGGTGTTTAAGTGCGACGAGTCTGCTGGTGTTCACAGGAGCTGCTGATCTGTGCTGTGGCCTTACAGGGTTGTGGGTGTGGCTCTGTGAAGGTTTCCTCTTCTCTGATTGGTCTGAGGTTCTGTGAGAGATCCAGACTTCTGTCTGGTTGTGAGTTATGGTGTGAAAGTTCTGCAGAGTTCTATTGTTCCACATCCAGACTTCAGTAAAAAGGGATGGTTTAGTTCTGCTGAGGGTTCGAGTAAAGATCCTCCTGATTCAAACAGCAGAACACTGGAGGCTGCTTCAGGAGGTCAAACAGAGGTCAAACAGAGGTCAAATAGAGGTCAAACCAGTCCTGTTTAATGAGGGAATTTCAGATCAGGTAGGAAATACAATCAGCATCCCGAAGAGATCTTATAAGATTGTATTAGATTGTATCAGATCATATTAGATTGTATCAGATTGTATAAAATCATATTAGATTGTATCAGATCGTATAAGATTGTATAAGATCGTATTCGATCATATTAGATTGTATTAGATCATATTACATTGTATCAGATTGTATTAGATCATATTAGATTGTATTAGATTGTATTAGATTGTATTAGATCATATTAGATTGTATTAGATCGTATTAGATCGTATTAGATCATATTAGATCATATTAGATCGTATTAGATTGTATTAGATCATATTAGATCATATTAGATCATATTAGATTGTATTAGATCATATTAGATCACATTAGATTCTATTAGATCATATTAGATTGTATTAGATCATATTAGATTGTATTAGATCATATTAGATCATATTACATTGTATCAGATTGTATTAGATCATATTAGATTGTATTAGATCATATTAGATTGTATTAGATCATATTAGATCATATTATTATCAGGCCTGTGTGTACATTAGGTGTGTGAGTGTGTACATTAGGTGTGTGTGTTAAGCATGTGTGTGTGTGTTGTGTCAAGAGGGGCTCATCTTAAAACATTGTGATCTATGAATCTTATCAGGTAATTTCACACCTGAACAGACACTCAATATCCCAGAGCACCCTGAGAATCCTCACCTCTTCCTGCTCACACCTCCTCATCCCTCCATCCCTCCCTCCCTCCATCCATCCCTCTCTGCTCACACCTCCTCATCCCTCCATCCCTCCCTCCCTCCATCCATCCCTCTCTGCTCACACCTCCTCATCCCTCCATCCCTCCCTCCCTCCATCCATCCCTCTCTGCTCACACCTCCTCATCCCTCCATCCCTCCCTCCCTCCATCCATCCCTCTCTGCTCACACCTCCTCATCCCTCCATCCCTCCCTCCCTCCAGCCATCCCTCTCTGCTCACACCTCCTCATCCCTCCATCCCTCCCTCCCTCCATCCATCCCTCTCTGCTCACACCTCCTCATCCCTCCATCCCTCCCTCCCTCCATCCATCCCTCTCTGCTCACACCTCCTCATCCCTCCATCCCTCCCTCCCTCTCTGCTCACACCTCCTCATCCCTCCATCCCTCCCTCCATCCATCCATCCCTCTCTGCTCACCACCTCATCCCTCCCTCCCTCTCTGCCCACACCTCCTCATCCCTCCATC
>CM059325.1:169717-247217 GCA_030340685.1 Protosalanx chinensis | reverse complement strand
AAGCAGGCTAGCACCTACCAGGCTAGCACCGAGCAGGCTAGCACCAACCAGGCTAGCACCAACCAGGCTAGCACGTACCAGGCTAGCACCAAGCAGGCTAATCAAAACAGGTTAGCATTAAATTGGCTGATCACACAAGCTTATATATTCGACTGGTTGATCACACAGGCTAACATGAAGAGGATCCTGGCTCAGCAGGACAACAGCTGGAGGAAATGAGTTGAAATGCTCCTCCAAACATTTGATCAATTTTTACCTGGGAGTCCTTGTCTTGCTTGAGGGCTGCGAGGATCCATAGCTCTTCCAGAGGTGTCCAGAGGGGGCAAGTGAAACTCTTTCATGAGTGAAACTCGTTAGTGAAGTCAGCTGGTCTAGTTGCTTGGCTGACACAAAAACCTGCACCCTCTTGGCCTTCAAGGGCCACTGAGGATGGGTACAGTGTTGTGTATCTGCAGTGTGGATGAGCACAGTGTTGTGTATCTGCAGTGTAGATGAGCACAGTGTTGTGTATCTGCAGTGTAGATGGGTACATTTTTGTTCATCTGCAGTGTGGATGGGTACAGTGTTGTGTATCTGCACTGTGGATGGGTACAGTGTTGTGTATCTGCAGTGTGGATGGGTACAGTGTTGTGTATCTGCAGTGTGGATGGGTACAGTGTTGTGTATCTGCAGTGTAGATGGGTACATTTTTGTTTATCTGCAGTGTAGATGAGCACAGTGTTGTGTATCTGCAGTGTGGATGGGTACAGTGTTGTGTATCTGCAGTGTGGATGGGTACAGTGTTGTGTATCTGCAGTGTAGATGAGCACAGTGTTGTGTATCTGCAGTGTGGATGGGTACAGTGTTGTGTATCTGCAGTGTGGATGGGTACAGTGTTGTGTATCTGCAGTGTGGATGGGTACAGTGTTGTGTATCTGCAGTGTAGATGGGTACATTTTTGTTTATCTGCAGTGTAGATGAGCACAGTGTTGTGTATCTGCAGTGTGGATGGGTACAGTGTTGTGTATCTGCAGTGTGGATGGGTACAGTGTTGTGTTTCTGCAGTGTAGATGAGCACAGTGTTGTGTATCTGCAGTGTGGATGGGTACAGTGTTGTGTATCTGCAGTGTAGATGGGCACAGTGTTGTGTATCTGCAGTGTGGATGGGTACAGTGTTGTGTATCTGCAGTGTGGATGGGTACAGTGTTGTGTTTCTGCAGTGTAGATGAGCACAGTGTTGTGTATCTGCAGTGTGGATGGGTACAGTGTTGTGTATCTGCAGTGTGGATGGGTACAGTGTTGTGTATCTGCAGTGTGGATGGGTACAGTGTTGTGTATCTGCAGTGTGGATGGGTACAGTGTTGTGTATCTGCAGTGTAGATGGGCACAGTGTTGTGTTGAGATGAAAGGGCACTTAGAGAAGTGGGCATTCTGATAAAGCCAGTTAGGATGCAGTAATGTGATAATTTGTGTTTACATTCCCACTGTAATAGAGGGGCCTCATTTTCTCCTCAGTGAGTCTCTTATCACTTGTACAATTTGCATTGCACTACTCCCTGTGTGTGTGAGGGTGTGTGTGTGTTTGTGTGTGTGTGTGTGTGTGCGTGTGAGTGAGTGAGTGAGTACACAGCACATGCCTGAAGAGAGGAGGAATAGAGAGGAGAAGAGGGGAGGGGATGTGAAGAGGGGAGGAAAAGAGAAGAGGGGAGGAAAAGAGAGAAGGAGAAGAAGGGAGAAGGATAGAAAAGTGATTGGAAGTCCTTCTCTGTTTTCCTTCCACCATTAGACAGTAAAATCCCAGCCTGTGTTTTCCTTGTGAATTACTGCAAATTGAGCCCATTAACTAAAACCTGTCATTGACCGTGTGTTATACACACATAAAAACCACCCACTTTTTGGTCATAATAATATATGATATACCTCCCTCTCTCTCTCTCTCTCTCTCCCTCTCTCTCTCTCTCTCCCTCTCCCTCTCTCTCACACACACACACACACACACACACTCCTCTCCTTCATTTCTGAGTCAAGGTCAAAGCTGTTGTTTCCATTTCCAGCGTTGAGTAAACTCCTAATGTCCATCCAGGCTGCCTCTAAAACATGAGGCAGCTGTGTTCTCCCTGCTGCCTCTAAAACATGAGGCAGCTGTGTTCTCCCTGCTGCCTCTAAAACATGAGGCAGCTGTGTTCTCCCTGCTGCCTCTAAAACATGAGGCAGCTGTGTTCTCCCTGCTGCCTCTAAAACATGAGGCAGCTGTGTTCTCCCTGCTGCCTCTAAAACATGAGGCAGCTGTGTTCTCCCTGCTGCCTCTAAAACATGAGGCAGCTGTGTTCTCCCTGCTGCCTCTAGAACATGAGGCAGTTGTGTTTTCCTCTAGAACATGAGGCAGTTGTGTTTTCCTCTAGAACATGAGGCAGTTGTGTTTTCCTCTAGAACATGAGGCAGTTGTGTTTTCCTCTAGAACATGAGGCAGTTGTGTTTTCCTCTAGAACTTGCTCACAACAGGCTCATTTTAGACTGTATATCAGTTCAAGAATCATCTGTCTCAGTTGTAGAAGCTGACAGAGAAGCACAGCAGGGAGGTGGGGGAGGGAAACTGGGATGAGGGGGGAGATTGGCTGTCGACGGCTGGCAGACACAATGCTCAGCGGGGGAGGGAGGGAGAAAAATAGCGGAGCGAGGGAGAGAGAGGTAAAGACAGAGATGGTTAGAGAGAGAGAGCGAGGCAATTAGAAAGACCACATGCTAAATATGATGGAGAGAACAGTAGGGATACAAGAATGAGGAGAGATAGAGGAAAGAGAGACTGAGACCTGAGACAGAAGAGAGTGAAAAAGGAGAGAAATGAGAGAGAGAGGAGAGAAAGAGAGAGACAGAGACAGCGGGGGGGGGGGCGTTAACATATTTCAGTCCTGATTGGTGACGAGAGCTTGTCTCTTTTTCATGATCAGGAAGTGATGTCTTGAGCAGATTCACACAGGCTTCACACCCTACAGGACTACACCTCTTTACCTGCAAGAGGTGTCTAGCCCAGCCCTGTACAACCCCCCCTCCCCCCACCTCCCCCCAGCCCTGCACAACCCCCCCTCCCCCCCCCCTCCCCCCCAGCCCTGTACAACCCCCCCCCTCCCCCAGCCCTGTACAACCAGCCCACATCTCTATATGACTGTGTTGTATCTGTGAGTCAGTGATGTGTGTGACTGAAAAGTAGGCGAAAGCTTTAATGTTAAAGGCTGATTGTTGGTTAATTGAGTGTCATTTGCTCGGCGCTAAAGGTCAGTGGGAGATTTGAAAACGTTGTTATGCTTAATGTTCAGAGACAGGAGAGGAGAAGTGTACTGAATAACCCTGAACCAGGTGAAAACACACACATGCTCAAACACACACACATGCTCAAACACACACACAGGCTCATGCACACACACACCCTAACTCACACAGTCACACACACACTAACTCACACAGTCACACACACCCTAACTCACAGTCACACACACCCTAACTCACACAGTCACACACACACTAACTCACACAGTGACACACACCCTAACTCACACAGTCACACACACACTAACTCACACAGTGACACACACACTAACTCACAGTCACACACACACTAACTCACACAGTCACACACACACTAACTCACAGTCACACACACACTAACTCACAGTCACACACACACTAACTCACAGTCACACACACACTAACTCACACAGTGACACACACACTAACTCACACAGTCACACACACACTAACTCACACAGTCACACACACACTAACTCACACAGTGACACACACACTAACTCACACAGTCACACACACACTAACTCACACAGTCACACACACCCTAACTCACACAGTGACACACACACTAACTCACACAGTCACACACACACTAACTCACACAGTCACACACACACTAACTCACACAGTGACACACACACTAACTCACACAGTCACACACACCCTAACTCACACAGTCACACACACACTAACTCACACAGTGACACACACACTAACTCACACAGTGACACACACACTAACTCACACAGTCACACACACACTAACTCACACAGTCACACACACACTAACTCACACAGTCACACACACACTAACTCACACAGTCACACACACACTAACTCACACAGTCACACACACACTAACTCACACAGTCACACACACCCTAACTCACAGTCACACACACCCTAACTCACACAGTCACACACACACTAACTCACACAGTGACACACACCCTAACTCACACAGTCACACACACACTAACTCACACAGTCACACACACCCTAACTCACAGTCACACACACCCTAACTCACACAGTCACACACACACTAACTCACACAGTCACACACACACTAACTCACACAGTCACACACACACTAACTCACAGTCACACACACACTAACTCACACAGTCACACACACACTAACTCACAGTCACACACACCCTAACTCACACAGTCACACACACCCTAACTCACACAGTCACACACACACTAACTCACACAGTCACACACACCCTAACTCACACAGTCACACACACACTAACTCACAGTCACACACACACTAACTCACACAGTCACACACACCCTAACTCACACAGTCACACACACACTAACTCACACAGTCACACACACACTAACTCACACAGTGACACACACACTAACTCACAGTCACACACACACTAACTCACACAGTCACACACACACTAACTCACAGTCACACACACACTAACTCACAGTCACACACACACTAACTCACAGTCACACACACACTAACTCACACAGTGACACACACACTAACTCACACAGTCACACACACCCTAACTCACACAGTGACACACACACTAACTCACACAGTCACACACACACTAACTCACACAGTCACACACACACTAACTCACACAGTGACACACACACTAACTCACACAGTCACACACACCCTAACTCACACAGTCACACACACACTAACTCACACAGTGACACACACACTAACTCACACAGTCACACACACACTAACTCACACAGTCACACACACACTAACTCACACAGTCACACACACACTAACTCACACAGTCACACACACACTAACTCACACAGTCACACACACACTAACTCACACAGTCACACACACACTAACTCACACAGTCACACACACCCTAACTCACAGTCACACACACCCTAACTCACACAGTCACACACACACTAACTCACACAGTGACACACACCCTAACTCACACAGTCACACACACACTAACTCACACAGTCACACACACCCTAACTCACAGTCACACACACCCTAACTCACACAGTCACACACACACTAACTCACACAGTCACACACACACTAACTCACACAGTCACACACACACTAACTCACAGTCACACACACACTAACTCACACAGTCACACACACACTAACTCACAGTCACACACACCCTAACTCACACAGTCACACACACCCTAACTCACACAGTCACACACACACTAACTCACACAGTCACACACACCCTAACTCACACAGTCACACACACACTAACTCACAGTCACACACACACTAACTCACACAGTCACACACACCCTAACTCACACAGTCACACACACACTAACTCACACAGTCACACACACACTAACTCACACAGTGACACACACACTAACTCACAGTCACACACACACTAACTCACACAGTCACACACACACTAACTCACAGTCACACACACACTAACTCACAGTCACACACACACTAACTCACAGTCACACACACACTAACTCACACAGTGACACACACACTAACTCACACAGTCACGCACACACTAACTCACACAGTCACACACACACTAACTCACACAGTGACACACACACTAACTCACACAGTCACACACACACTAACTCACACAGTCACACACACCCTAACTCACACAGTGACACACACACTAACTCACACAGTCACACACACACTAACTCACACAGTCACACACACACTAACTCACACAGTGACACACACACTAACTCACACAGTCACACACACCCTAACTCACACAGTCACACACACACTAACTCACACAGTGACACACACACTAACTCACACAGTCACACACACACTAACTCACACAGTCACACACACACTAACTCACACAGTCACACACACCCTAACTCACACAGTCACACACACCCTAACTCACAGTCACACACACACTAACTCACACAGTCACACACACACTAACTCACACAGTCACACACACTAACTCACACAGTCACACACACACTAACTCACACAGTCACACACACACTAACTCACACAGTGACACACACACTAACTCACACAGTCACACACACACTAACTCACACAGTCACACACACACTAACTCACACAGTCACACACACACTAACTCACAGTCACACAGACACTAACTCACACAGTCACACACACCCTAACTCACAGTCACACACACACTAACTCACACAGTCACACACACACTAACTCACACAGTCACACACACACTAACTCACAGTCACACACACACTAACTCACACAGTGACACACACACTAACTAACACAGTCACACACACCAGTATAACACAGCTCTGCAGTCATACTCCATAATGACTGCAGGGGATCAATTATTTCAATCATCAATCACAGCATGAATAATGAATGCTTTTGTCTGTTTCCTGCTCTGGGTTAGAAAAACAGGTTCTGAGTCATTCTGGTCTGGAGGCGATTTAAGCTGTGAAGACTGGAAGACTCACAACACAACACACAACACAACACATAACACAACCCAACACAACACATAACCTAACCCAACACACCATAACACAACCTTGATGCTCTTAAAGTCACATCAAGTCATTCATGTTATAGATTAACATATAACATGAATCTGTGTTAATGAACCCTGACTCTGCTGTGTTAATGAATACTGACTCTGCTGTCTTAATGAATACTGACTCTGCTGTGTTAATGAACACTGACTCTGCTGTGTTAATGAATACTGACTCTGCTGTGTTAATGAACACTGACTCTGCTGTGTTAATGAACACTGACTCTGCTGTGTTAATGAACACTGACCCTGCTGTGTTAATGAACACTGACTCTGCTGTGTTAATGAACACTGACTCTGCTGTGTTAATGAATACTGACTCTGCTGTGTTAATGAACCCTGACTCTGCTGTGTTAATGAATACTGACTCTGCTGTGTTAATGAATACTGACTCTGCTGTGTTAATGAACACTGACTCTGCTGTGTTAATGAATACTGACTCTGCTGTGTTAATGAACCCTGACTCTGCTGTCTTAATGAACACTGACTCTGCTGTGTTAATGAACACTGACTCTGCTGTGTTAATGAACACTGACTCTGCTGTGTTAATGAACACTGACTCTGCTGTGTTAATGAATACTGACTCTGCTGTGTTAATGAACCCTGACTCTGCTGTCTTAATGAACACTGACTCTGCTGTGTTAATGAACACTGACTCTGCTGTGTTAATGAATACTGACTCTGCTGTGTTAATGAACCCTGACTCTGCTGTGTTAATGAACCCTGACTCTGCTGTGTTAATGAACCCTGACTCTGCTGTGTTAATGAACCCTGACTCTGCTGTGTTAATGAATACTGACTCTGCTGTGTTAATGAACACTGACTCTGCTGTGTTAATGAACACTGACTCTGCTGTGTTAATGAATACTGACTCTGCTGTGTTAATGAACCCTGACTCTGCTGTGTTAATGAACCCTGACTCTGCTATGTTAATGAATACTGACTCTGCTGTGTTAATGAACACTGACTCTGCTGTGTTAATGAATACTGACTCTGCTGTGTTAATGAATACTGACTCTGCTGTGTTAATGAACACTGACTCTGCTGTGTTAATGAATACTGACTCTGCTGTCTTAATGAACCCTGACTCTGCTGTGTTAATGAACCCTGACTCTGCTGTGTTAATGAATACTGACTCTGCTGTGTTAATGAATACTGACTCTGCTGTGTTAATGAACCCTGACTCTGCTGTGTTAATGAATACTGACTCTGCTGTGTTAATGAACACTGACTCTGCTGTGTTAATGAACACTGACTCTGCTGTGTTAATGAATACTGACTCTGCTGTGTTAATGAATACTGACTCTGCTGTGTTAATGAACCCTGACTCTGCTGTGTTAATGAACCCTGACTCTGCTGTGTTAATGAACCCTGACTCTGCTGTGTTAATGAACCCTGACTCTGCTGTGTTAATGAATACTGACTCTGCTGTGTTAATGAACACTGACTCTGCTGTGTTAATGAACACTGACTCTGCTGTGTTAATGAACCCTGACTCTGCTGTGTTAATGAACACTGACTCTGCTGTGTTAATGAACCCTGACTCTGCTGTGTTAATGAACCCTGACTCTGCTGTGTTAATGAACACTGACTCTGCTGTGTTAATGAATACTGACTCTGCTGTGTTAATGAACACTGACTCTCAAGGTAATGAAGCACCAGTATTTACTTTTAGTTCTCAGCCCTGCTTGATAATGCTGAAGCTGGTATCTCTAACATGGAAAACCACTTCAGATCTTCCTGTAGATCACAGCCACTTTCAGATGGGGAACATTTACAGAAAGGTAAAGTGTAGCATGGAGGTCTGGAGGAGCAGAGTGAAGGAGAGATGGGGGGTGTAGAGGAGGGGTGGAAGGAGGGGTAGAGTGTAGATTGATGGAGGAATGGAGGCAGGGTTCACTGTGGAACCTGCTTGATCTGCTGATCAAACAGCATCATTTATGAGTTGTATCCCAGAAGGAGAGAAAGAGAGGAGCGAGAGAGGAGGGAGAGAGGAGGGAGAGAGGAGCGAGAGGAGGGAGAAAGGAGCGAGAGAGGAGGGAGAGAGGAGGGAGAGAGGAGAAGGGTGAAGAAAGTGAGTATGGTGAAGAGAAAAAGGGAGAAGATATGATAGAGAGGATAGGAAGAGAGGAGAGATGAGCGAGAGAGGAGAGAGGATAGGGAGAGAGGAGAGAGGATAGGGAGAGAGGAGAGATAAGCGAGAGAGGAGAGAGGAGCGAGAGAGGAGAGAGGAGCGAGAGAGGAGAGAGGAGCGAGAGAGGAGAGAGGATAGGGAGAGAGGAGAGAGGATAGGGAGAGAGGAGAGAGGATAGGGAGAGAGGAGAGAGGATAGGGAGAGAGGAGAGAGGAGCGAGAGAGGAGAGAGGAGCGAGAGAGGAGAGAGGATAGGGAGAGAGGAGAGAGGATAGGGAGAGAGGAGAGAGGATAGGGAGAGAGGAGAGAGGAGCGAGAGAGGAGAGAGGATAGGGAGAGAGGAGAGAGGAGCGAGAGAGGAGAGAGGAGCGAGAGAGGAGAGAGGATAGGGAGAGAGGAGAGAGGAGCGAGAGAGGAGAGAGGAGCGAGGATAGGGAGAGAGGAGAGAGGATAGGGAGAGAGGAGAGAGGATAGGGAGAGAGGATAAGGAGAGAAGAAAATATACGTGTAGGTACAGCAGGTAACATTCGTTATATGTTATAACAGTTAAGGTTACGGTTGGGGGAAGGATGAAGAAACTGCTAATATAAATGCTTAATGTTCAACCACAGAATAATGAGGCTTATTCCTGCAGTGACACATCTGGCTGCAGGTGCACAACACCACCACAGGAAGGTCTTTAACAGGAGTGTCTGAAAACAGATATTAACTTCAGAACTGTGTTGTAGTCCCACATGTATGTACCTCCACATTCTGAAACACACACACGACACAAACATACACAAAAACCACAAATAAAGCACACACAGTGTGTGTTCATGACCAGGAGTGTTCTAGGCAGGAACTGTGGCACGTAGTCATGCAGCTGCCAGGATGAGAGAGAGAAGATGCTGCTGTGTGTGTGATACAGAGAGGGGAGAGTGTGTGTGTGTGTGTGATACAGAGAGGGGAGAGTGTGTGTGTGTGTGTTTGTGTGTGATACAGAGAGGGGAGAGTGTGTGTGTGTGTGTGATACAGAGAGGGGAGAGTGTGTGTGTGTGTGTGATACAGAGAGGGGAGAGTGTGTGTGTGTGTGTGTGATACAGAGAGGGGAGAGTGTGTGTGTGTGTGTGTGTGATACAGAGAGGGGAGAGTGTGTGTGTGTGTGTGATACAGAGAGGGGAGAGTGTGTGTGTGTGTGATACAGAGAGGGGAGAGTGTGTGTGTGTGTGTGATACAGAGAGGGGAGAGTGTGTGTGTGTGTGTGATACAGAGAGGGGAGAGTGTGTGTGTGTGTGTGTGCGTGTGATACAGAGAAGGGAGAGTGTGTGTGTGTGTGTGTGATACAGAGAAGGGAGTGTGTGTGTGTGTGTGTGTGTGTGCGTGTGATACAGAGAAGGGAGAGTGTGTGTGTGTGTGTGTGTGTGTGTGCGTGTGATACAGAGAAGGGAGAGTGTGTGTGTGTGTGTGTGTGATACAGAGTAGGGAGAGTGTGTGTGTGATACAGAGAAGGGAGTGTGTGTGTGTGTGTGCGTGTGATACAGAGAAGGGAGAGTGTGTGTGTGTGTGTGCGTGTGCGTGTGATACAGAGAAGGGAGAGTGTGTGTGTGTGTGTGTGTATATATGAGGCAGTGTGAGTGCTCTCCCTCTCTCCCTCTCTCCCTCTCTCCCTCTCTCCCTCTCTCCCTCTCTCCCTCTCTCCCTCTCTCCCTCTCTCCCTCTCTCTCTCTCTCTCTCTTTGACACACACACACACACACACACTAGTCACACCCCAGTCCCAGTTCCAGGGTGTTCTGATTCTGTTAGAATGTCATCTTGACCTGGCTGCTGTTCAGAAGCAGAAGCAGAACTGGACCTGGTGATTTACAACAACAACTGCAGTAGTTAACAGACTCAGCTGGTCCCTCAGCACCGGCCTCCAGCTGTGCTGTCAAGGTCACACAAACCTTTCTTAATAGGAAGAAATGTGTTGACTGAACCTCTAGATGTCTCTAAAATCCCCTTGACTACCGACACTAATAACTACCAATATCTAACTACCAATATCTAACTACCAATATCTAACAACCAATATCTAGTTCAATCAATCAGCCCAATCACTACTCATCTATTCACTTAACCTTGATTCAAAAGGTCCCATCCTTACTAATCTTTTCTAATGAGAGAGGGAAGTGGACAGACAGCAGTCCCTGAAGTCCCCGGCCATCACAGGGAGGTGAGGAGAGGAGAGCAGTGTGAGGGACCCCATCACAGGGAGGTGAGGAGAGGAGAGCAGTGTGAGGGACCCCATCACAGGGAGCCCTGGCCTGGGGCAGCAGCTAAGCCAGATGGCCCTCCCTCCCCTGGGTGTGCACTGGCGCCCCCTAGGGAACACTGTTGTTACTGTAGCCTGGGGCTGTTTAGAGACACACACACAGTGGCACACAGTGACACACACAGTAACACATACCTAGTCATACACACAGTCTCACACACACAGACACAGTCACACACAGTAACACAGTAACACACAGTAACACAGTAACACAGTAACACACAGTAACACAGTCACACACAGTAACATAGTCACACACAGTAACACAGTAACACACAGTAACACAGTAACACAGTCACACACAGTAACACAGTAACACACAGTAACACAGTCACACACAGTAACACAGTCACACACAGTAACACAGTCACACACAGTAACACAGTAACACACAGTAACACAGTAAGACAGTCACACACAGTAACACAGTAACACACAGTAACACAGTCACACACAGTAACACAGTCACACACAGTAACACAGAGTGACACAGTAACACACAGTAACACAGTCACACACAGTAGCACAGTAACACAGTAACACAGTCACACAGTAACACAGTAACACAGTCACACACAGTAACACAGTAACACAGTCACACACAGTAACACAGTCACACAGTCACACACAGTAACACAGTAACACAGTAACACACAGTAACACAGTAACACAGTAACACAGTCACACACAGTAACACAGTCACACAGTCACACACAGTAACACAGTAACACAGTCACACACAGTAACACAGTCACACACAGTAACACAGTAACACACAGTAACACAGTCACACACAGTAACACAGTAACACAGTCACACAGTCACAGAGCACTCGGAGCCAGGCAGGCATCAGGACAGCAGCTGTGTGTGAAGAAACACTTTAACATTCACTTACTGACGAAGAGGATCTGATGAAGAGGATCTGATGAAGCGGATCTGATGAAGCGGATCTGATGAAGAGGATCTGTGAGTCTGTGTGAAGGTGTGTGGTTATCTGAGTATGTGTGTGTTTGTCAAGAAACAGTATCAAATTCAATTTAATGATAGAGTGGAACTATAAGAGTAGCTGTGATTGTGTTTGGACGTGTTTGTGTGTGTGTTTGTGTGTTTGTGTGTGTGTGTTTGTGTGTGCTTATCCACATGCACACACAGGCAGAATAAATTGAATTGTCTTTCCTCTCCCTGCGCTGGTCTTGTTTATATGAGTTGAATCTGTCAGTATTCCAGAGTTGATAGATTTATCTGAGAGGCTCCTTCTGGACCACAGGAGAGCTTGTCAATAAAGATGTTAGAGAGTCTGTCTCAGGTGGACCTCACATCAGTCAAACAACAAACTGCCCTTTTATCTGAAAAACACAGAATGACATTTCAATCCAGCAATTCCCTCCCCACACTCTCTCTCTCCTTCTCCCTCTCTGTGTTCTCTCTTTATTTGTCTCTGTTTCTCAGTACCTCTCTCTCAGGATCTCTCTTTCTCTCCATCGATCACACTCATGCATGAACACAAACTCACAAGCACATACATGTACATGGTCTCACCCGAGGAAGCACACGCATACATTCTGGAGCTGCCGGTGTCATCGTCACGGTGACAGCTGCCAGACATCTACATTTACCTTTATTCATTTAGCTTTTATCCAAAACGACTTCCAAGAGAGAGATTTACAAAAGAGCATTGGTCACTGAGCATAACAATTAATATAAATATAACGGGTAATCAGAGAGGGAGGGAGGGGAAGAAGGGAGGGAGGGGAAGAAGGGAGATAAGTAGACAGTGAGGTATGGAGATAATAGGAGGTAGAGAGAAATATCGACACCTCAAGGCTACTGAACAGAAAACAGGGAGAGACGGTGTAACCATCACACTGCGAAATGCCATCAAGACAGTTTGAAAGCAGGCAAGTCTGGACAGAGAGGGAGTGTGTGTGAAGCTTGCTGCCCTACAGACAGGTGCAGTAATAATGCTAGATGACATACAAGCTACCATGAACTCACAACCATCTCTTCCACTATTGATGGAGAAGGGGGGGGGGGGGGGGGGGGGGGCTAAGCGACAGATTTAATCAAATACAATGTTAACAGAGAGGAATGGATGGACAGAGAGAGGGGGAAGAGGGGGGGGAAGGTTTGTGAAGATGTTTCTGAAGAGAGGGATGAAGATAGAGTGTGGATGAGAGAGAGACAGACAACAGAGAGGAAGAGAGAGGTGAAGGTAGATAACTGTAATTGCAGAGGACTGCACATTCCCCATTTGTCAGTGTTCTGAGAACAAACTAATCATTTTGGAATTGTAATGAAACGGTTGAATGATGTGTGTGGTTGTATGTGTGGCTGTGTAGGTGGTGTGTCTGTTAGTGCATCTAGTTGTGTGTGTGTGTGTGTTAGTGCACATTTACATTTATTCATTTGGCAGACACTTTTATCCAAAGCAACTTACAGTAAGTACAAGGACATTCTCCCTGAGGCAAGTAGGGTGAAGTGCCTTGCCCAAGGACACAACATCACATAACCACAGCCGGGGTTCGATCTCACAACCTTCCGATCATGAGGCCAATGCCTTAACCATTGAGCCATCTGACTCCCCATTATCAGTGTATCTAGTTGTGTGTGTGTGTTAGTGTATCTAGTTTTGTGTGTGTGTGTATCTAGTTGTGTGTGTGTGTGTGTATCTAGTTGTGTGTGTGTATCTAGTTGTGTGTGTGTACCTCCCCTCCTCCCTTCTTGTCTGGCACATAAACAGACCTCTGCTGACCTGCTAAACCTCCCTGACAGAGTTCCCAGAATCCCTAGAACCTGTGTGGTCTCCGTAGTAACAAAGACCAGCACCAACCAATCAGCACCTGCTGCCAGAACCCTCTGACACATCATGCACACACACACACACACACACAAACACAGATTACAGTCATACAGAATGAGGTAGTGAGAGACAGAGAATGAGAGTGTGTCTTTTGTGTGTGTTTGAATGGTCATGTCACTGATGTATATTTACATGCTGTTAAGTGTGTGGTTGCTGTGTGTGTGTGGTTGCTATGTGTGTGTGGTTGCTATGTGGGTGTGTGGCTGCTGTGTGTGTGTGAGGTTACTATGTGTGTGTGTGGTTCCTATGAGTGTGTGGGTGAGTGTGTGTGTGGTTCCTATGAGTGTGTGGGTGAGTGTGTGTGTGGTTCCTATGAGTGTGTGGGTGAGTGTGTGTGGTTCCTATGAGTGTGTGGGTGAGTGTGTGTGGTTCCTATGAGTGTGTGGGTGAGTGTGTGTGGTTCCTATGAGTGTGTGGGTGGGTGTGTGTGTGGTTCCTATGAGTGTGTGGGTGAGTGTGTGTGTGGTTCCTATGAGTGTGTGGGTGAGTGTGTGTGTGGTTCCTATGAGTGTGTGGGTGAGTGTGTGTGTGGTTCCTATGAGTGTGTGGGTGAGTGTGTGTGTGGTTCCTATGAGTGTGTGGGTGAGTGTGTGTGTGGTTCCTATGAGTGTGTGGGTGAGTGTGTGTGTGGTTCCTATGAGTGTGTGGGTGAGTGTGTGTGTGGTTCCTATGAGTGTGTGGGTGAGTGTGTGTGGTTCCTATGAGTGTGTGTGAGCTCATCCTTAGTCCTTCCCAGAGGCTAACAGGAAGGGGCTGGTTATCTCCATGGTTCTCCAGCAACACTGTGTCATCCACTAATGGGACGTCACCATGTTGGATCGATAAAACTTCTGAATCTCTAATAATGATGATCTTGCACACTCACACACCTGACCTCTCTCTCTCTTCGTCTCCCCCCTGTGTCTCTCTCTCTTCGTCTCCCCCCTGTGTCTCTCTCTCTTCGTCTCCCCCCTGTGTCTCTCTCTCTTTGTCTCCCCCCTGTGTCTCTCTCTCTCTTCGTCTCCCCCCTGTGTCTCTCTCTCTTCGTCTCCCCCCTGTGTCTCTCTCTCTTCGTCTCCCCCGTGTCTCTCTCTCTTCGTCTCCCCCCTGTGTCTCTCTCTCTTCGTCTCCCCCCTGTGTCTCTCTCTCTTCGTCTCCCCCCTGTGTCTCTCTCTCTTCGTCTCCCCCCTGTGTCTCTCACTCCCTCTCCATCTCTCTACACATGCCTTCACAGACAAACCCTTAATGACTTCCACCAGTGTGCAAAACATCAGCGATAAGTTCAGCTGACAGTTTAACACTGTATACACACAGTAGATTACATTTACATGTAGTCGTTAAGCAGACGCTCTTAACCAGAGCGACTTACGGTAAGTACAGGGACATTCCCACACAACCTGACTCCCTCCGTACCCATTCTACAAACACACTAGACCAGGGGTGGGTGATCCTGGTCCTCGAGGGCCGCTGTCCTGAAGGTTTTAGATGTTTCCCTGCTCCAGCACACCTGATTCTAATGAAGGGTTCTTATCAAGCTCTGTAGAAGCCTGATAATGACCTTTCATTTGAATCAGGTGTGCTGGAGCAGGGAAACATCTAAAACCTTCAGGACAGCGGCCCTCGAGGACCAGGATTGCCGACCCCTGCACTAGACACGCATAAAAGCCTCACCTGTCCGAGCGCAGGTTACCTCCATCTGGGAGCCTCAGAGTTCTGCTGCTTGTGGGATCATTTAATCACCACAGACCCTGAAGTTCTTCTTTGATCCACTGTTCTATTACAATAGTCCTATTAGTTCATCACCACAGCCCATGGCCATGAAGTTAACAAACACATTTGTGAACCGATTGAAGTCAATTGTTGTTTTCTAACAAAGAAAGAGTTGAGGTGCTTCTCAGTGCACACAGAAATAACACTTTCAAACCAAGAAGTATAAAGTTCTGACAGCATTGCCTGACTTAGGAAAGCAGACATACCTCTCAACAGCATTCAGAAAAGTGTGCAGTCATGTATTGACCTGTTCTAAAACTCTCACACTGCCCTCTAGTGGGGGGAATATGGAAATGTGCTTTGTGCAGCTTGGAGTGGCCATGAGACCACCTGAGTCACCGCAGCCTGTGAAAACACTCCTCCTCTACCTCACTGAGAAGCAGAGGAAGAGAGGACAAGTGGGCGGAGGAAGAGAGGAGGAGTGTGTATGTGTGTGAGTACATCTGTGAATGTGTGTGTGTGTGTGTGTGTGTGTGTGAGTGAGTTCATCTATGTGTGTTTGTGTGTGTGTTTGTGTCCTCCTGGGAAATGTTCCCAGAGTTTAGAACCTCCTGGTGATGAAGTCTGTCTGGAACAGCTAGTGATTCATAGGGGAGAGAGAGGAGGAGGAGACAGAGAGGGGGGAGAGAGAGACAGGGGAGGAGGAAGAACAGCGAGAGAGGGTGAGGAGAGAGCAAGAGGAGGAGGAGAGAGAGGGGAGAAGGAAAGACAGAGAGAGGAGGAGGAAAGAGAGGGGGGGCAGGAAAGTGAGGGATAGAAAGAGAGAGGAGGAAATAGAGGGGGGCAGGAAAGCGAGGGATAGAAAGAGAGAGGAGGAAATAGAGGGGGGGCAGGAAAGCGAGGGATAGAAAGAGAGAGGAGGAAATAGAGGGGGGGCAGGAAAGCGAGGGATAGAAAGAGAGAGGAGGAAATAGAGGGGGATGTGGACAGGAGAGAGGCAGAAAAGAAGGGAAATACATAAGAGGAGAGTTAGGAGAGTGATGGGAGGAGGACGGAGAGGGAAGTAGAACTAACAACACCAGCAACATGGAGGAGAAGAAGAGAGGAGAGGAGGGAGGTCACTCATCCTGACTCATACTGTTGAGGGAAGGGTGTCATTGATCTTGAGGTGTGTGTGTGTGTGTGTGAGACATGGGTGGTGCCTCTGAGGTCCACCTTAGTTCAGGAAGTCAGCTGTTTTCCTCTTGTCCCTGCAAGGCCACTAGATGGAAGCTTTCTTCTGCTTGACAGATGACAAAACAGCTGTTGATGGCTAGGCTAGGCTAACACTAATATAAAAAATCACCTCCTACCAAAACAGCTGTTGATGGCTAGGCTAGGCTAACACTAATATAAAAATCACGTCCTACCAAAACAGCTGTTGATGGCTAGGCTAGGCTAACACTAATATAAAAATCACCTCCTACCAAAACAGCTGTTGATGGCTAGGCTAGGCTAACACTAATATAAAAATCACCTCCTACCAAAACAGCTGTTGATGGCTAGGCTAGGCTAACACTAATATAAAAATCACCTCCTACCAAAACAGCTGTTGATGGCTAGGCTAGGCTAACACTAATATAAAAATCACGTCCTACCAAAACAGCTGTTGATGGCTAGGCTAGGCTAACACTAATATAAAAATCACCTCCTACCAAAACAGCTGTTGATGGCTAGGCTAGGCTAACACTAATATAAAAATCACCTCCTACCAAAACAGCTGTTGATGGCTAGGCTAACTCTACGCTACGCTTACTTGTCCATGAGAACTGCAGTCATGCTCGCCCTACATACACAACTCTCACCTTATTCTTCCTCCCTTGCTGTCATCTCATCCTCTCTTCAGGTTACATTCAATCATTTATCCGACAATCTTATCCAGAGTGACTTACAGCAGGTACAGGAACATTCCCCCTGAGGCCAGTAGGGTGAAGTGCCTTGCCCAAGGACACAAAGTAATGTTGCCACAATCACAAGCCCTACGCCTTAACCGCACAGCCACCTGACTCTCTACCACCCTCCCCTCATCGTCGAGCTCTTGTCCAGGTGGAGGGGAGGAGGATCCAGCTCTCCTGGACCAGGCAGCAGCCTGGTAATGGCTGTGTTTACTGCAGGCTGGGGGCCCAGCAGATGGGGACAGATGGAGCACTGAATCTATCAAGGTGTTGAACATGCACTGGAACAACACTGCAGGCCAGCACAGCTTCCATTAAAGCACCTATTATGATAATTGTGCTCTCCATGAAAATGGAGAGAGGCTGGAGAGAGGGAGGAGTGGGGAGGACAGAGGAGAGAGAGGAGAAAGAGGGAGGAGTGGGGAGGACAGTGAGGGAGGACAGAGGACAGTCAGGGAGGACAGTCAGGAAGGACAGAGGACAGTCAGGGAGGACAGAGGACAGTCAGGAAGGACAGAGGACAGTCAGGGAGGACAGAGGACAGTGAGGGAGGACAGAGGACAGTGAGGGAGGACAGAGGACAGTGAGGGAGGACAGAGGACAGTCAGGAAGGACAGAGGACAGTCAGGGAGGACAGAGGACAGTGAGGGAGGACAGAGGACAGTCAGGAAGGACAGAGGACAGTCAGGGAGGACAGAGGACAGTGAGGGAGGACAGAGGACAGTCAGGGAGGACAGAGGACAGTCAGGAAGGACAGAGGACAGTCAGGGAGGACAGAGGACAGTCAGGGAGGACAGAGGACAGTGAGGGAGGACAGAGGACAGTGAGGGAGGACAGAGGACAGTCAGGGAGGACATAGGACAGTGAGGGAGGACAGAGGACAGTCAGGGAGGACAGAGGACAGTCAGGGAGGACAGAGGACAGTGAGGGAGGACAGAGGACAGTGAGGGAGGACAGTGAGGGAGGACAGAGGACAGTGAGGGAGGACAGAGGACAGTCAGGGAGGACATAGGACAGTCAGGGAGGACAGAGGACAGTCAGGGAGGACAGAGGACAGTCAGGGAGGACAGAGGACAGTGAGGGAGGACAGAGGACAGTCAGGGAGGACAGAGGACAGTCAGGAAGGACAGAGGACAGTCAGGGAGGACAGAGGACAGTCAGGGAGGACAGAGGACAGTGAGGGAGGACAGAGGACAGTGAGGGAGGACAGAGGACAGTCAGGGAGGACAGAGGACAGTGAGGGAGGACAGAGGACAGTCAGGGAGGACAGAGGACAGTCAGGAAGGACAGAGGACAGTCAGGGAGGACAGAGGACAGTCAGGGAGGACAGAGGACAGTGAGGGAGGACAGAGGACAGTGAGGGAGGACAGAGGACAGTGAGGGAGGACAGAGGACAGTGAGGGAGGACAGAGGACAGTCAGGGAGGACAGAGGACAGTGAGGGAGGACAGAGGACAGTCAGGGAGGACAGAGGACAGTCAGGGAGGACTTACTCAGAAAGCTGATGCTGTTCTGTGTGTTGTGTGCTTAGATGAGCTGGAACCATTTAAAACACAATAAATCTTATCTTATGGTTACACAGGCAAATCTAATGACTGCACCATGAAAAATGACACAAACTGCATATTAATATTCATACCAAGATAGAGTTGTAAGATGCTCCCTCACCACAGCTCTCATGTGAACGCACCTCTCTGTCCTCAGGATGACAGGAACTGACATCCAGCCTTTACAGTCACACAGGGACACAAGTCTGTAAACTGTCCTCAAACTTTCATTTTATACCATGTTTTTCAGACTATGAATCACACCTTTATCATGGTTTGGTTGGTCCTGCAACCTAAATTTGTTAAATATTTTCAACGACACTAACAGAACGAAACAGAGGATGAAGAATTCAATGGATTTGGTGATTTGGAGTGAGATCAAGGGTTTGGTAAACGTGTTATGTTGTTTATGTTATAGTTATCTGAACTGTTAAAAAGTAGCATCGCACATATGTGAGAGTTGGAATGTAGGTCCCAGTAATACTAGCTAACTAACCTTGCTTACATTAGCTAACGACAGCCTACGAATAAAACGAAGGAAGTTTTGTGCCTGAACAAATATGAAGAATAAACATTACAGACGTTGTGAATTTTCTTAGTAGAGCTAAGAGCTGTTTTTTCTTCTTAATTATGAATTTTTTTCGACTTATTAATCCATTAAATACGGTGAGTGGCTTCTGTTTCACTCTGGTGGGAACAGAGAAACACTTTCCATCTCTAATTGCCACCAATTAAGTCACAGCAGTAAACAAAGCCACTCATTTTACCCCTAAAAAGGGGCAGCATATTCTGCTGACTCCGCCCCCTGACTCCGCCCCCTGAAGCCCCAAAGATGCCAGTAGGTGCGGTTAGTGGGGGGGGGGAAGTTAGGGTTAATAGTTTCCATAAAATCCTGTTGTTTTCATTTGACTGGTTTCTGCAGCACTGCTGAACAGACTTCCTGTGAAGGTTCATGGCTCGATATGCAAATGAGAGCAAGCTGCTGCTACAGTGATAGGCTGCAATCCACTGAATAATTCATGAAACAGAGAGACCTCATCAGCTACAAAGAGAACCTTCCAGCTGTCCTGCTGAGAAGCAGACACACACACACACATACACACACTTATACACACACACACAGCCTGGCCTGACCCACACTGGCACCACACACGTCTCTAACACACACACACACACACACAGTGTATCTCTAATGACACACACACACACACTGTATGTGTGAGAGGATGAGCCTGAACTGATTCAAACACAGAGGCGGGGGTTCAGAGTCTTTGCTGATTGGACAATGTAAAATAGTGATACTGGAGCTACCTTAGGTAGCCTAAACCACAAAGACCACAAAACCACAAAGACCACAAAACCACAAAGACACTCTTGACGTTCTTGATGTTACCCGTGAGGTTTGTGGTCAGAACAGATGAGCTGTGTAGTGACCGGCTCCACCAAGGTGGTCACATGAGGTAGAGGGAGAGTTTATAACGCCAGAATGAACTAGGAGTACTGCCAGTTAAGCTTCCTGTAGAACAGCAGCACCACACACACACTCATGCACCACACACACACTCATGCACCACACACACACTCATGCACCACACACACACTCATGCACCACACACACACTCATGCACCACACACACACTCATGCACCACACACACACTCATGCACCACACACACACTCATGCACCACACACACACTCATGCACCACACACACACTCATGCACCACACACACACACTCATGCACCACACACACACTCATGCACCACACACACACTCATGCACCACACACACACTCATGCACCACACACACACACTCATGCACCACACACACACTCATGCACCACACACTCACTCATGCACCACACACACACTCATGCACCACACACACACTCATGCACCACACACACACTCATGCACCACACACACACTCATGCACCACACACACACTCATGCACCACACACACACTCATGCACCACACACACACACTCTCTTTGCTGTCCTGCCAAACGCATCACAGATCAAAGCCTGAAGATCTTGTAGCACAAGAGGACGCCACTGTGTCATAATTGTTTATGGGCGAAGCTTTGAATGCGATGACAAGGTTGCCCCCTACTGGTGAACTTACAAATGAATGACACTCAAAAGACAAGCTGGCAGATAAACCAGGGACAGTTTGACAGTAACTTGATTCAGCCAATGAGTGGGCAAACAAGATTGTGTACTTCTGTCTTGTTATATTGTGCTCACCAGACAGACTGTCTTACAGAGGAAACTTTAAGGTACAGTTCTGGTCATTCTGGGAGATGTATGTTTGTAACGACTACATGAGGACATCCTAGATTGTCCTCCTGTCTAATTTTGCCTTTTCTGATTGGTTCATCCTGGCCTGATGCTTCGAGGCAGCCAACCTGACAGCTTGTAAGTGTTTGGCTGCTAACTCTGGGAACTGCTTTGTGTACAGAGTCTTGGTGTACGTCAGTTCTGGAGTGACAAGCTTCTGGCACAGGGTTCTATCAGGACCAGACACACCTGGGTTCAAGTTGTAACCTTGGATAACGGCTGAGCCATATTGGAATGGCTTCAGTTCAGCCTGTTTGACGTGTAAAGGGTCGACTGGCCCGCCCTCTTGGAGGCAGGTTCTTGTCAGCTGAGCTCGTCGCTCCTGCAGCTGAGCCACCTCTCGCTTCATCTCCTCCCGACACACCAAAGTGTCCACTCTTCTCCAGAAGGTGGCGTTAAAGTGCAGGTAGACACGCCAGTCGAGGGCGTTCCAGTTTCGGATCTTGTCAGCAGTGAGTGAAGAGAGAGTGCGGCGTGAACTTTGACTGCGGCTGTTAATTCTGAAGGCGACCACATCATCCAGTGACCAGCAGAGGGCGTGTTTGAGCAGGATCATTGACTCATCAAAGTACTCAGATATAAGAATGAGGTGGAAATCCCTCTGAATTGCATTGATCACAGTTGAAGCCATTTTCTCCAAGACAGGGTCGTCTGCAGCGATGTTGTTGTCAAAACCAAAGTCAAAAGACAAGAGGTTGCGTGCATAGTGGTTCCCGGGTACAGACATGTTGAAATGACTTGAACCATTGGCCATGAAGTCATCTAGATTCTTCCTCTTGACAAACGCTGGGCTACTTCTGTAGTACGTGAAGACTGACTCCATCATATCCACAGGATTCCTCAGGATGGAGAAGTAGAACGAGTCTTCAGGCATAACTTTCCTCACCTGACAGAAACAAATATCGGGAAGTTTTGTTATGACTGTGTTCCACAGTGTACAGTACCATCATGTATGACTGTGTTCCACAGCGTACAGTACCATCATGTATGACTGTGTTCCACAGTGTACAGTACCATCATGTATGACTGTGTTCCACAGTGTACAGTACCATCATGTATGACTGTGTTCCACAGTGTACAGTACCATCATGTATGACTGTGTTCTTCCCTACAGGACTCACCTCTGGGATATTCAATCTCAGGTGGTTACACATGATGTCAAACTTCTTACTCCTCCTGCTCTGCTCACCCTCCACAAAGTAGGACGCAAACAGGTTGGGGTAGAACAGTTGGCTGTGCATGTTATATGGAAGGGCAAAGGTCAGGTTCCGGCTGTCGCCATAGCGATACAGGATGTTGAGAATGGTGCTGCTAGCAGTTTTGTGTGTCTTCAGGAAGAAGATGTGCTTCTTTGGCCTGCAGGTCCTGACCTCCGTTGTCCTCTGGACTGGGACTGAATCCTCACTGTTGCTGTGGAGACGAGACTGGGCGGGGCTGTTAGAACCAACCAGCTGATTGGCCAAATCCATATTCTGAAGAGTTGTGTGTAAGTGGGCTCTGTGTACATTTGTCTTGGACTTCAGGATTCTGTTGGCAGGTTCATCCATCAGTACCATCAGTCCTCGAGGCAGGGAAGGATTTGAAGATGAGACAAGATCTTCTTGGTGATTGTTCACTTGCTGCTTTGTCTCAGCATCTTGTGACTGCTGACCTCTCCTTCCTCTCCTCTCTCCTCCATCTGTGCTGGGATGTGTGACTGCTGAGTGTGAAGGGAACTTCTCATTCCTGGAACACATTTCAATCAAATCATGTCTTAAACGTGATCAGGCACTTTTTTATGATACCGAATAATAAAATAGTAAAATTCAGCATTACATTTTTCAATAGATTTCATTTGATTGCCCTTTATCAATGCTCTTGTATAGTAGCCATCTACTTTTGTCTGTAACTGGTTATACATGTTTTGTCTGTGAGGTGATTGGGTACACATGTTTTTAAACGAGTGAGGGTCTCTAGTCCACTAACCCAGGGTCTCTAGTCCACTAACCCAGGGTCTCTAGTCCACTAACCCAGGGTCTCTAGTCCACTAACCCAGGGTCTCTAGTCCACTAACCCAGGGTCTCTAGTCCACTAACCCAGGGTCTCTAGTCCACTAACCCAGGGTCTCTAGTCCACTAACCCAGGGTCTCTAGTCCACTAACCCAGGGTCTCTAGTCCACTAACCCAGGGTCTCTAGTCCACTAACCCAGGGTCTCTAGTCCACTAACCCAGGGTCTCTAGTCCACTAACCCAGGGTCTCTAGTCCACTAACCCAGGGTCTCTAGTCCACTAACCCAGGGTCTCTAGTCCACTAACCCAGGGTCTCTAGTCCACTAACCCAGGGTCTCTAGTCCACTAACCCATGGTCTCTAGTCCACTAACCCAGGGTCTCTAGTCCACTAACCCAGGGTCTCTAGTCCACTAACCCAGGGTCTCTAGTCCACTAACCCAGGGTCTCTAGTCCACTAACCCAGGGTCTCTAGTCCACTAACCCATGGTCTCTAGTCCACTAACCCAGGGTCTCTAGTCCACTAACCCATGGTCTCTAGTCCACTAACCCAGGGTCTCTAGTCCACTAACCCAGGGTCTCTAGTCCACTAACCCAGGGTCTCTAGTCCTACCACTGCACTATAATCATACTATACGATAATGTGACAAGGTAATGTGACATGATAATGTGATAATGTCATACCTGCACTGGATCACAGCTCCCAGGATGTGTGTGGCTGTTAGCAGCACCATGAGGAGCATCATCAGCCTCAATAGGTTTCCCAGGTGACTCTGCAGCAGGACCTTCCACCACCTGCAGGGGGAGGAATAGGACCATTAGAGATGACAACCTACACTAGATGAAGAAGAAGAACAGAATAATGGTCCCACCCTCTGCTCCCTGTCTTAAAGACCCCAATGGATTTGGGTGGTTTTAGCATCTTCTTAGCTCACTCTGCTAGTCGGCTAGCCCACTAACTCCGCACAATGTACACTCCTTGAGTTCTCTTGTGTTAACATGATAGCATTATTATTGTTCCTTGATAAGTGTCTGAATATAAAGGTAATGATTGGAACACCCTTGGTCCTGACCGTCCACGTATTTCAAGATATCTTCCTCCTCTCCCCTCCTCTCCTCTACTGTACTACTCTCGTCCCTTTCTCTCCCTCCCCTCCTCTCCTCTACTGTACTCTCGTCCCTTTCTCTCCCTCCCCTCCTCTCCCTCCCCTCCTCTCCTATCCTCTCTATATTTCCGATTCTTGCCTGCACTGTTCGGTAAATGTAAACAATTCAGACTGTGGTCATAACCTGACGACATGTGAATACAAACACACAATTATAGATATTTTGGTCCGTTGATGGGTAAAATGTGTTATTTGTCATCTTGATGGTATGAGTGCGTGAGTCTTCTGATATAATATAAAAATGTTATGTAATATAATTGCTGCTTGCCTCAAAAATCTAGTGACAATCCATCAGCTGCTGTCCAACCAGGGCCAAGTTCAACTGTCCAATCAGGGCTAAGTTCTGTTTCCACTTGTCAGGTTCCACATGAGGCCTGGACCCATATAAGGTTACCGTCTGTTTCCCCTTAGATTTAACTTTTACATTTAGGCTGCATGTTATTCACTGGAAACACTTTTATCCAAAACTACATGAATAAACTGGGCTGGAACAGAAAACCCCAAATGGTTTTTGCATAGTTTTAACAGAGGTCAGAGTCTAGGATCAGTCTGTAGTTACCAGGCACACAGCAACAATTCAGTCCATCTAGTCTTATTGCTGTTATCTGGAACATGTAAATGAGAGTCCTACAGCAGGTCTGTAACAGTAGAGGTGAAACCAAGCCCAGAATCCTGACACCGCTTCTGTGTGGATCCAGCTTGGGCAGATATATAGTTTCATGTGTTGTAGCATCGTGTGCTTGAAAGTTTTGGTGTCTTTGCATTATTTGTTTTAACTTTTTCCATCACTTTTGTTTAGGTCTGAATAAATAAATGAAAAATCACATTAATAAATTAACATGTTTTTTCAGGAATGTTTCAAAGAGTATGTAGGCTGTCCTGAATATAGCCAGTATTCATGTACCACATGTTTGAAAAAGACTAGATGGTTTTGGTCTATATTCAGGTTCCTGTGTCATTCTCATTGCCTGTATTATCTTCTGCACTGCAACTAAGAGTTCCTACCAGGTCCAGTCTGTCTGTACATACGCACGCATATAACAACAACATTCCTTCAAAGTCAAACTTCTCGTGGAGTCTTAACGTTACATCTGCCTGCGCACACATAGATACCGAAATATAGATATAGAAATATAGATATAGAAATATAGATATAGAAATATAGATATAGAAATATAGATATAGAAATATAGATACCGAAATATAGATATAGAAATATAGATATAGAAATATAGATATAGAAATATAGATATAGAAATATAGATATAGAAATATAGATATAGAAATATAGATGACGTTATTTCTGTTGCCTTTCATGGAAAAGTATCTTTTCCATCATTCTGGACTTCTTACTTTAACACAGTGAAAGTTTGAACACACATCAAGCAGTAACACACATCAAGCAGTAACACACATCAAGCAGTAACACACATCAAGCAGTAACACACATCAAGCAGTAACACACATCAAGCAGTAACACACATCAAGCAGTAACACACATCAAGCAGTAACACACATCAAGCAGTAACACACATCAAGCAGTAACACACATCAAGCAGTAACACACATCAAGCAGTAACACACATCAAGCAGTAAGACACATCAAGCAGTAACACACATCAAGCAGTAACACACATCAAGCAGTAACACACATCAAGCAGTAACACACATCAAGCAGTAACACACATCAAGCAGTAACACACATCAAACAGTAACACACATCAAGCAGTAACACACATCAAGCAGTAACACACATCAAGCAGTAACACACATCAAGCAGTAACACACATCAAGCAGTAACACACATCAAGCAGTAACACACATCAAGCAGTAACACACATCAAGCAGTAACACACATCAAGCAGTAACACACATCAAGCAGTAACACACATCAAGCAGTAACACACATCAGTACTCACACAGGGGTCGGCAGGGACCATCTCACTGAGGACATCTTGTCTGGTTAAAGAGGGTCTCTAAAGTCCAAACTGAGTCTTCACACTGCTCTGTCTCTTCCTCTCTCTTGCTCTCTTCTTCTCTCTCCCTCTTTCCTTCCTCTCCTCTCTCTCTCCCTCTCTCTTCCTCTCTACAGCACCCCCCCCCCCCCCCCCCCCCCATGTCCTTATGAGATCGGCTTACAGCCAGAACAGGCCCAGGCAATCAGAGAAACAGAGAGATGGAGAGATGCAAAGAGAGGAAGAGATGGAAAGAGAGATAGAGAAAGAGGGGGGGGGTGACGGAGCGACGGAGAATGAAAATAAGAACAAAGACTCCTTCAACAGGACAAGAAGGTGTAGCTCCTCACAAGCACTTTACTCCATTTTCATAACTTTATTAAAAACTAGTTAATTAATATGAATTCCAGTCAACGCGTATGTTAAGGCGCTGAAGGGGATAGATCTACATGGTTGGCATGCGCTGCGCTCTTCCACTGAGCCAGTTTAGAAATGTCTAATATCTGTAGCCTGGAGCGCAAATAATATAACATCAGCATTATGTTCATGTGATAATCACAGCCAACAACTAACCACACGTTTGTAATAGGCATAATGGTACGTTTTTACATGGAAGGAATGTCTTCGACAGCCTCCCTTAACCTTAAAGTCTTTGAAATCTACATTCCAGTTTCTCCTCTGAAGGAGAGGAGGAAGAACAGTCTGAAGCCCTGAGGTCAAAGTCAGGTCAGAGAGGGGGTGAGACAGGTGGGAGGAGAGGGGGTGAGACAGGTGGGAGGAGAGGGGGTGAGACAGGTGGGAGGAGAGGGAGTGAGACAGGTGGGAGGAGAGGGAGTGAGACAGGTGGGAGGAGAGGGAGTGAGACAGGTGGGAGGAGAGGGAGTGAGACAGGTGGGAGGAGAGGGGGTAAGACGGGTGGGAGGAGAGGGGGTGAGACGGGTGGGAGGAGAGGGGGTGAGACAGGTGGGAGGAGAGGGGGTGAGACAGGTGGGAGGAGAGGGGGTGAGACAGGTGGGAGGAGAGGGGGTGAGACAGGTGGGAGGAGAGGGAGTGAGACAGGTGGGAGGAGAGGGGGTGAGACAGGTGGGAGGAGAGGGGGTGAGACAGGTGGGAGGAGAGGGGGTGAGACAGGTGGGAGGAGAGGGGGTGAGACAGGTGGGAGGAGAGGGGGTGAGACAGGTGGGAGGAGAGGGGGTGAGACAGGTGGGAGGAGAGGGGGTGAGACAGGTGGGAGGAGAGGGGGTGAGACAGGTGGGAGGAGAGGGGGTGAGACAGGTGGGAGGAGAGGGAGTGAGACAGGTGGGAGGAGAGGGAGTGAGACAGGTGGGAGGAGAGGGAGTGAGACAGGTGGGAGGAGAGGGGGTAAGACGGGTGGGAGGAGAGGGGGTGAGACGGGTGGGAGGAGAGGGGGTGAGACAGGTGGGAGGAGAGGGGGTGAGACAGGTGGGAGGAGAGGGGGTGAGACAGGTGGGAGGAGAGGGGGTGAGACAGGTGGGAGGAGAGGGGGTGAGACAGGTGGGAGGAGAGGGAGTGAGACAGGTGGGAGGAGAGGGGGTGAGACAGGTGGGAGGAGAGGGGGTGAGACAGGTGGGAGGAGAGGGGGTGAGACAGGTGGGAGGAGAGGGGGTGAGACAGGTGGGAGGAGAGGGGGTGAGACAGGTGGGAGGAGAGGGGGTGAGACAGGTGGGAGGAGAGGGGGTGAGACAGGTGGGAGGAGAGGGGGTGAGACAGGTGGGAGGAGAGGGAGTGAGACAGGTGAGAGGAGAGGGGGTGAGACAGGTGGGAGGAGAGGGGGTGAGACAGGTGGGAGGAGAGGGAGTGAGACAGGTGGGAGGAGAGGGGGTGAGACAGGTGGGAGGAGAGGGGGTGAGACAGGTGGGAGGAGAGGGGGTGAGACAGGTGGGAGGAGAGGGAGTGAGACAGGTGGGAGGAGAGGGGGTGAGACAGGTGGGAGGAGAGGGGGTGAGACAGGTGGGAGGAGAGGGGGTGAGACAGGTGGGAGGAGAGGGGGTGAGACAGGTGGGAGGAGAGGGGGTGAGACAGGTGGGAGGAGAGGGAGTGAGACAGGTGGGAGGAGAGGGGGTGAGACAGGTGTGTGTTGGACGCTGGACCAACACATTCAGCTGGGCTCAGACGGACTCTGTCTCTCATCATGTGTTTCTCTTTTGATTCTCCTCCAGAGCAGCAATGCTTTGTGCTTTGTGCTCCCCCCCCTCCCCCCCTCCCCCCCCTCCCTCCCCCCCTCCCTCCCTCCCTCTCTCTGTCACAGCCAGTTATATAAACATCTTGGATAAGGTCAGATTTTCAAACTGCCAAAGTGAATTACACTCTAATTGGATTCCAACACTCTCAGGAGAAGACATTCATTAATCTGTTTCCACTGTCCCACAGAGACAGTTCCTGTGAGGAAGAACCTACATCAGTTCTACAAACCTGAGCTGACAGACGCATGTGGATCTACAGTAGCAGGCTGTGGTACATCAGACACCAGGTGTGTGGACAGATGTTTGGTCAACACTTGAAGGTTCCATGAGGCTAAAGCTAGTTCAGGGACTTGAGCTATGTGTCCTCAGCTGCCATCACACGAACCCTAACTATTCAGAGGACATACACTATATTACCAAAAGTATTTAGTCACCCATCCAAATGATCAGATGGATGGGTGACCAAATACTTTTGGTAATATAGTGTAACTACTGTGTGCATTTACAGACCCACATTATCTCTTTTTCTGCCTCCTTCTCCCCCCTCCTCCCCCCTCCTTCTCCCCTCCTCCTCCTGCACCTCCCCCTCCTTGTGTCTGGTGCGCATGCTCACAGCTATGCCCATCTTTCAGACTGGAGAACACATGCTTCCTCTTACAGCCCATTGCAGTGGGTATGGAAAAAGAGGCAACAGCAGACAGAGTTGGTGTGTAAAGATACACACACACTTCAACACTGAACACAGTAGAGTGTTCCCCATTTCCCAGCCATGTGTGAAATAACACAAACACACAGACTGGGAAAGTGGGATGGAATTCTGGAGAGCTCATACTCATGTGAAAAGAGGTGAAGTTGAGAACAGCAATGTGAGAGGTGCTTACAATGAAGACACAGAACAGAGGAACAAATGAGAGGGGGAGAACAAGGAGGAGAGAGGAAGGAGAAAGAAGAGGGAGAAGAGAGGGAGGAGAGAGGAAGAAGAGAGGGGGGAGAGGGAGGAGAGAGGAAGGAGAGAGGGAGGAGAAAGAAGAGGGAGAAGAGAGGGAGGAGAGAGGAAGAAGAGAGGGGGGAGAGGGAGGAGAGAGGAAGGAGAGAGGGAGGAGAAAGAAGAGGGAGAAGAGAGGGAGGAGAGAGGAAGGAGAGGAAGGAAAAGAAGGAGAGGGAGGAGAGAGGAAGGAGAGAGGAAGGAGAGAGGGAGGAGAGATGGAGGAGAGAGGGAGGAGAAAGAAGAGGGAAAAGAGAGGGAGAGAGGAAGGAGAGATGGAGAAGAGAGGGAGGAGAAAGAAGAGGGAGGAGAGAGGAAGGAGAGAGAAAGGAGAGAGAAAGGAGAGAGGAAGGAGAGCGGAAGAAAAAGAAGGAGAGGGAGGAGAGGGAGAGAGGGAGAGAGGGAGGAGAGAGGAAGTGTTCACTCTTCTCCAGAAGGTGGCATTAAAGTGCAGGTAGACATGCCAGTCTTACAAAAGAGCATGATAGACCTCAAAACATAGCAGGCTTATAGATTATGGAACTATACATCGTGAGAAACCAAAAAGTGCCAAGAGAAGAAACTATAAGAGCAATCAGCTGAACAGTTTACCATTTCCCTTTAGGAATCAATAAAGTAATTCTGATTCTGAACAACAATAGCTGAAATTTCTGCTGCCATTAAACTCAGTTAAGTGAGTCTTGAGCCTTTTGGTTGAAGGTGAGAAGACAGGCTGTGTTTCTGATGGAGGTGGGGAGTCGATTGGGGAGCCAGACAGGAAAAGAGTTTGTGTTGGGCCCTGGCGCTCTTGAGAGAGGGGGGGGGGGGGCACTAGGCGATTGTCAGAGGAGGACTGTAGGTCGCAGGCAGGGGTGTAAGGCTGGAGGAGAGAGTTGATATAATTCGGGACAGTCCTGTTCACTGCTAGGAAGGTCAGTACCAGGGTCTTGAATCTGATATGGGCCATGATGGGAGGCTGATCCCTCTAGGAACTGTATCTCCATTCACAGTAGGTATCAGAGAGGGTCTTTCTGTCGGCTCAGTGAGTAAAGTTCACTCAAATGAGTTGGGGGTGATAGCATAGCGGAGACTGCAGTTGACCTTTGACCCTGTATCATATGGCTGCCCTGTAGCTCCGGCAACAGAAGAGCACTGTGAGGGTTATATATGGAAGGATCACATCTGTGATCACATGACAAAGCAGCATGGAAGATACCAGCATGACTCTTCTTCAGTACCATCTTCTTTCTCCTCCCTTTCTCTCCTCCTCACCACCACCTTTCCTCCTCATTCCTCATTTTCACTCCTCCTCACTACCTTTCCTCCGCTCTCCTCTCCTCCGCTCTCCTCTCCTCCTCCTCCGCTCTCCTCTCCTCCTCCTCCGCTCTCCTCTCCTCCTCCTCCGCTCTCCTCTCCTCCTCCTCGACTCTCTTCTCGAGGCTGGACTACAGGGGGACACTGATCCTCTGGCGTCACAGATCATTGACCCGTTGGTGACAGAAAACGGACAAAAACTGCTGACCCGTGAAAGCATAGCTCACACACTGTGTTGTTACTGAGAAAAGAGAGGTTGTTGATTGAAATACACTAGAGAGAGACACACACACACCCTGTTACCCCCTCTCTCTACATGAACCCCCCCTCATACTCTGTCTCTCCATAATCCCAACTCATGTACTCTACTAACCACAGGACCACAAGCAACTCTTTCAATGAACTGTGACAAGGTGTTGTTCTTGGGCCCCTCCTGCCCCCCCTCTTCCAACCCCTCTCCTGCCTTCCGGGAACACTAATTGGCTACATGCAGAGTAATGTGACCAATCGAATCATCCTCCGGCGGGAGGAGGGTTGAGATTGGGGAGAGCAGAGCGGAGGAACTCAGTCCACCCGCCACCCAGAAGAGTTCCTGGGGAGAAGACATCCTGTCCCCTGGGTCCTGTCTCCTCGGGTGTCCCCTGGGTCCTGTCTCCTCGGGTGTCCCTTGGGTCCTGTCTCCTCGGGTGTCCCCTGGGTCCTGTCTCCTCGGGTGTCCCTTGGGTCCTGTCCCCTGGGTCCTGTCTGCTCGGGTGTCCCTTGGGTCCTGTCTCCTCGGGTGTCCCTTGGGTCCTGTCCCCTGGGTCCTGTCTCCTCGGGTGTCCCTTGGGTCCTGCCTGCCCCCTGCTGACAAGGGCACTAACGTGAGGGCCCATCCCTGGCCCCTCTGCCTGCGCTTGCTGGTGAGTTTTGTTGATGATTAGATCAACTTTCTAAGACTTGGTAAACGCTATGTTGGATAAAATGTGTTTGTGGGCTTGAAAGATTGGAACACTTTTACAAAGTAAAAATGAGTTTGATTTGTTCTTCTCTGACCAAGAAAAACAGATGAAAGGATGTGAGCTGATTCAAAGAGTTTTATAGAGCAGCCTTGGTGTGCTGGTTTTTTCATAATTTAACTGAAATACATATAATATTTTAAGTATCTTGGGTATTTAGATGTAGTCAAGAAAAATGTGTATTAAAATATTCAAAGCTTCTAAATTGGAGTTACAATATCAATACTGGAAACTTTTAACACGTAAAAAAACCACTGGAATGGCAAATGAATTTATGTTAATATCACATTCAAACAATTTTTCACATTACATGTGAAACATGCATGTCTTCAGATGACTTGTTCCTCCAAGCATTTTAATTGTATGAATCTCAATACTGCATTTGAATCTAAATTCTAGCAAGGGTTAGGGTTAGGGTTAGGGTTAGGGTTAGGGTTAGGGTTAGGGTTAGGTCCCAGTTACGCTTCATCGGGATAATGCAAAAGAAAAGCGAAACAGCTTGTTCATTGTTAAAGATTAATTCCCCATTGTTGACAGGCTGGTGAACATGGGATGATGTAAAGCAGCATTCACACGCTGTAAACAAGGATGGAAAGATGTACAGTGTTACTACATTTATATTTTCTCAAATGTCAGCTTGTTATTTGAAGAAAAATGACTTATTTTGCTCCACCTTGATGGGGTGGAAGAAAAAGACACAAACTTGTCTGAATAAGACTTGTGAAATAATGACAGTTTGAGTTTGGAGTGGCGTCAGAACAGTCTCTGAAATGTAATGAATAGTGATCTAGTGATCTCAAGTAATCTATGAAAATCTAGAGTGATCTAGAGTGCTTTAGAGGGGTTTAGTGCAATCTATAATAATCTACAGTGATCTTCTGTGATTTATAGTAATCTATAATGATCTACAGTTATCTATAGTGATCTAGAGTGACCTTTAGTGATCTATAGTGATGTATAATGATTTGCTGTAATCTACAGTGATCCAAAGTAATCTACAGTGATCCAAAGTAATCTACAGTGTTCTTTAGCGATCCACAGTGATCTAGAGTGTTCTTTAGTGATCCACAGTTATCTAAAGGGTTCTTTAGTGATCCACAGTGATCTAGAGTGTTCTTTAGTGATCCACAGTGATCTAAAGGGTTCTTTAGTGATCCACACTGATCTAGAGTGTTCTTTAGTGATCCACAGTGATCTAGAGGGTTCTATAGTGATCCACAGTGATCTAGAGTGTTCTTTAGTGATCCACACTGATCTAGAGGGTTCTTTAGTGATCCACAGTGATCTAGAGGGTTCTATAGTGATCCACAGTGATCTAGAGTGTTCTTTAGTGATCCACACTGATCTAGAGGGTTCTTTAGTGATCCACAGTGATCTAGAGGGTTCTTTAGTGATCCACACTGATCTAGAGGGTTCTATAGTGATCCACAGTGATCTAGAGTGTTCTTTAGTGATCCACACTGATCTAGAGTGTTCTTTAGTGATCCACACTGATCTAGAGTGTTCTTTAGTGATCCACAGTGATCTAGAGTGTTCTTTAGTGATCCACAGTGATCTAGAGAGTTCTTTAGTGATCCACACTGATCTAGAGTGTTCTTTAATGATCCACAGTGATCTAGAAGTGTTCTTTAGTGATCCACAGTGATCTAGAGTGTTCTTTAGTGATCCACAGTGAGGGGGTGTGGCCTAAAGTGTGTCCTTCCTTGTCGATGCTCCTTTGTCAGTCCTAACCCTAACCCTTTCCTGCTGCAACTACTAAGGTGCTGATGCAGGGTTTTAGGCAACAGAAGCAAGACTGAGATTTGTGTCGTCAGTAAGACAGACATGATTTGTGTCGTCAGTAAGACAGACATGATTTGTGTCGTCAGTAAGACAGACATGATTTGTGTCGTCAGTAAGACAGACATGATTTGTGTCGTCAGTAAGACAGACATGATTTGTGTCGTCAGAAAGACAGACATGATTTGTGTCGTCAGTAAGACAGACATGATTTGTGTCGTCAGAAAGACAGACATGATTTGTGTCGTCAGAAAGACAGACATGATTTGTGTCGTCAGTTAGACTTGTGTGTTTTGCTAAAGGAGAACAAAGGGTCAAACATTTTCCAAGCTGAAGCAACAGCATGATGTCTGTTCTAATCCTCACCATGTGTCTGGGAGGGGCAATGGCAGGGCGACTGTAGATACACAAACAACATTCTATCACCCATTTCTTCAACACCAGAGAAAGCATTTACAGGTGTCCTTCAAGGATCCCTAACTTTTCAGAATGAATAAGCAGCATGTATACTTCTCAACCACACAGAATAAAACGTGCTCACGATTCATGTTTAAATATAATCATGTAGCTCATAAATGATGTCTTTGCACAGTCCTATTACATGCATTGGCTGAAAAATATAATTTGTTAAGGTCAAGAATGACAAGAATCAGGAAGAATATGAACCAACTCCTGATGTTGGTTTTCCATGCAAGTCATTGGTCTGTTGGAGATTAGGGGGGGAGGGGGGGGTGCAGTCATTAGTCTGTTAGATATGGGGGGGGGGGGGGGGGGGCGGTGCAGTCATTGGTCTGTTGGAATTGGGGGGGGGGGCAGTCATTGGTCTGTTGGAGATGGGGGGGGTGTTAAAGGGGGGAAGAGAAGGAGGGGGTAGTCTGGACAGTTGGTCATATCTAACAGAAACACCACAGTTGGTCATATCTAACAGAAACACCACAGTTAGTCATACCCAACAGAAACACCACAGTTGGTCATACCCAACAGAAACACCACAGTTAGTCATACCCAACGGAAACACCACAGTTAGTCATACCCAACAGAAACACCACAGTTGGTCATACCTAACAGAAACACCACAGTTGGTCATATCTAACAGAAACACCACAGTTGGTCATACCTAACAGAAACACCACAGTTAGTCCTACCTAACAGAAACACCACAGTTGGTCATATATAACAGAAACACCACAGTTAGTCATATCTAACAGAAACACCACAGTTAGTCATATCTAACAGAAACACCACAGTTAGTCATATCTAACAGAAACACCACAGTTAGTCATATCTAACAGAAACACCACAGTTGGTCATATCTAACAGAAACACCACAGTTAGTCATATCTAACAGAAACACCACAGTTAGTCATATCTAACAGAAACACCACAGTTAGTCATATCTAACAGAAACACCACAGTTGGTCATATCTAACAGAAACACCACAGTTAGTCATATCTAACAGAAACACCACAGTTGGTCATATCTAACAGAAACACCACAGTTAGTCATATCTAACAGAAACACCACAGTTGGTCATATCTAACAGAAACACCATAGTGAACTAAATTGTAACATTTCATAATGAATGAATGAATGCAAATGCAGGTAATCCAGATGCTGTGAGAATGTTTCTGCAAGGAACCAAACATGTTTCTACTGCAGTTAATCTGATCTGGGCTCAGTAAAGTGACTAGGAACACAACTTCCTGTCTAGTAAATCAGCTTCCTGTCTCTGGTCAATCAACTTCCTGTCTAGTCAATCAGCTTCCTGTCTCTGGTCAATCAACTTCCTGTCTAGTCAATCAGCTTCCTGTCTCTGGTCAATCAGCTTCCTGTCTAGTCAATCAGCTTCCTGTCTCTGGTCAAACAGCTTCCTGTCTCTGGTCAAACATCTTACTGTCTAGTCAAACATCTTCCTGTTTCTGGTTGAAATTGACTGAGGCCAAATGATTGCTTTATGTTTATGTTGTGTGTCTGTTGCAGTGCATGTGTGGTTGGTCTAAGCTGAGAGCTCAGCCACACATGATTCACGTGAACAGACGTGTTGTTTTTAGTGTTCTATTTCAGTGCCTGTGACTAGATCTATGGCTGAGAGAGGAAATCACTAGTCATAACTCAAGCGATGATACATTTACAGACTAGAACAATGCTGCTCACCAAGAGAAGTCATATATTTACAGTAGTGATTTGATAGTTATGTTTTCACACATCTCTACATGTAATAGTTAACCTAGCTGCCCCATACCCCCAGTCACACTCAGAGGCTCACAATGATAATTAGACACCAACTATAATAATTGACTTATTTAAAGATGCTCTCATGACTGAACACACCAACTCTCTTGGTTATTTTAACCAGCGCTCAGGGCCTCTGCATGAACACATGACTCTACAGGACCTCTGGCTTTACATGGCTGGGTGACCCATTTGTACCAGTTGGAGTTTACAGTTTCTTAAAAGAATCGGATTGTTTAAGACTTTGTCGATTGTTAATTAGTTGTTAATTAGCAAAGTGAGCATACATTTGCATATTTACCCATAATCCCCTGAAGTGTTGTGGCGTGTGGCTCAGTCTTAGAGTCTCTTTATTTATTTTAAATATGTTTAGGTGAAGTCCGTCAGTATTGCAGCAGCACCTGCTCAGAACTTGGGGTCCCTCAGAGCCCTCCAGTGATACCCTAACTACAGGTACAGAGCTAATGGACCCATGTGTCATAAAGTACTGTGTAATAAATGTTTGCGTACCACTCAGACAAGAGAGATCCAGACAGTTTAGTGTGATTAGAGTAAGTAGTAAGAGCTGTCTTCCCCACAGAGAAGAGACACATTCCTGCGCTGCAGGGCGCTGGTCACACAGACGACCCCCCCGCCAGGCTCCTCTCTAATCACCAGCAACAATATTGACACAGAAACAGAGCCTGTGTTCAGCTGCATGGTTATTTCTGTCACTGTTCCTCATAACTTAGACGAACAACGTTGAGCTGGGTGATCGATCGTATGATTCCTGTCTCCGAGAGTTCGTACTGACACACACGGCGGGACTTATGACTTGTGTTTTCTGGGCAGATCTTCTCGTCACCCCTGACGTGTCGCCTCGGAAACCCCGTGCCCCTTCTTCGCCTCCTGTCACCATGACAACCAGACCAAACAGCAGTAACCACGTCCCGGACGCCAAGGCTCCGTCCTCACCTCTGTTGTCCTCGACAACCTGCCAACGCCTGGTCACCAAGGATGGACGTTGTAACCTTCGACCCCCTGCGCCTCTCCCCGGGCCCTGGTCTGGGGCTTCTGCCTACCTGCTGGCCCTGCAGGACCTGTGGGGCTCCCTCCTCAGCCTGCGTTGGCGCTGGGTGCTGCTGGCCTTCTGCACCTCCTTCCTGGCCCACTGGCTGCTGTTCGCTTGCTTGTGGTACCTGCTGGCTCACCTGAACGGAGACCTTGAAGTGGCAGATCACGATGCTCCACCTGAGGGCCATGTGGTGTGTGTCAAACACATCACCTCCTTCACAGCAGCCTTCTCCTTCTCTCTGGAGACACAGTTAACCATTGGCTACGGCACCATGTTCCCCAGTGGAGACTGTCCCAGTGCCATCGTGTTGCTGGCTGTGCAGATGCTGCTGGGTCTCATGCTGGAAGCCTTCATCACAGGTGGGAAGACTCGCTGTCCTGGGAGGCTGTTCACTGGAGGATAAGAGAATAGGTTCATTGTTAAAGGTTAATGTTAACAGTCAAATACTGAAGGGTCAAATATTTAATATGTATTTAATGTCATCAAATACAGATAGTGAGTTATGAATTATTGGGTGAGTTATTGTTAATTATGCACTGAATCCAAAGTTGAACGTTATTATCTCGAATCATTCTTCATGTTCTTGTGAAACCCAATCATTCTCCTCCTTCTACCCTTCTCCACCATCTCCTACCTCCAGGCGCCTTCGTAGCAAAGATCGCCCGCCCCCAGAAGCGAGCAGGTGCTATTCAGTTCAGCCCTCAGGCCGTGGTGGGTCAGCACCTGGGCCAGCCCTGTCTCATGTTCCGTGCTGCCAACCTGCTGCGACGCCCCTTGGTGCAGGTGAAGGTGAGTGCTGTACTGTACGAGGAGCGAGATGGTCAGGCCCTTCACCAGACAGCACTGGACTTCCAGCTGGACCATCTGGGCTCGCAGCCCTGCCCGTTCTTCATCTTCCCCCTCACCTTCTACCATCTTCTGGAGCCTCCTAGCCCGCTGTACCCCACCCTGCAAGAGGGCCGTGCTGGACACTTTGAGCTGGTGGTGTTCCTCTCTGCGTCCCAGGAGGGCACTGGGGACACCTGCCAAAAGAGGACGTCGTACCTGCGGCAGGAGATCCAGCTGGACCGCTGCTTTGTGCCAACTGCAGGGCTAGACAGCCTGGGAAGGTACAAGGTGAGCACTCAGCACTTTGACACCACCCACTCCAAAGAGCACCTGGATAAAGAGTGTGTGGTGCAGATCAACGGGGATGGGAATGACAGGATGGAGTAGGGGGGAGGGGTGGGGGGTAGTGGGGGGAAGGGTGGGGGGTAGTTTTGGTGGGGGGTAGTGGGAGGTAGTAGAGTTGGGGTAGTGTCGGTGGGGTGGAGAGGGAGGTGAGGTGGGAGGTAGTAGAGTTGGGGGTAGTGTAGGTAGGGTGGAGGTGGATGTGGGGTGGAGTGGAGGGTAGGGGATGTGGGAGGTTGTAGAGTTGGGGTAGTGTAGGTGGGGTGGAGTGGATGTGGGGTGGAGGGTAGGGGAGGTAGTGGAGTTGGGGGTAGCGTAGGTAGGGTGGAGTGGATGTGGGGTGCAGGGTAGGGGAGGGGAGGCAGTGGAGTTGGGGGTAGTGTAGGTGGGGTGGATGTGGGGTGGAGGGGAGGGGAGGGGAGGTGGGAGGTAGTGGAGTTGGGGGTAGCGTAGGTGGGGTGGAGTGGATGTGGGGTGGAGGGTAGGGGAGGGGAGGTGTGAGGTTGTGGAGTTGGGGATTGTGTAGGTGGGGTGGAGTGGATGTGGGGTGGAGGGGAGGGGAGGTGGGAGGTAGTGGAGTTGGGGGTAGTGTAGGTGGGGTGGAGTGGATGTGGGGTGCAGGGTAGGGGAGGGGAGGCAGTGGAGTTGGGGGTAGTGTAGGTGGGGTGGAGTGGATGTGGAGAGTATTGGAGGTACAATGCAGCAACAGGGAGGCATTATGATCAACACACCGTGACAACAATACAAACCAACATAGGGTTAGGGGCTAACCCATCTTGACTCAATACACATCCACACAGTAGGGCATCCTGGGCTATCTACCCTGGGATATTTACCCTGGGGCATAAGGGACTAGCCCTTCCCTGATCACCACTAGAACTCCTCTCCATCTGAGATGGATTCAGAGGCTGTAACCCTGCTTCTACCAGTGCAGTGCTGCAGTGTAGACAGGCTGCACAAGGCTGTGGTGTCACCCTGCTTCTACCAGTGCAGTGCTGCAGTGTAGACAGGCTGCACAAGGCTGTGGTGTCACCCTGCTTCTACCAGTGCAGTGCTGCAGTGTAGACAGGCTGCACAAGGCTGTGGTGTCACCTTGATTCTGACATGTGCTGCACATGCTAGATAGTCAACACTGCAGAAGGAGACCAATCTCACTATACCACTTAATCTCTGTTGATTAATTGATTGATTTATAAATGATTGATTGAATAGAACATTGCCATGATAGTGAGTTAAGTGTTTTTTGTATTTAATTTGTTTGAGTAATCTTAAATCAGTATTTATATCCACAAATGATTAGTTTAAGATCAGTTTAAATGAGTGAGACACTAATGGGAGAGATCCTTGTAGTGTTGATTATAAAGAATGTGATAAAACACGTTTCATTGTCTTCTTTTGGTAAATGTAAACTGAATCACTGTTGGATTCAAATGGATTCTTAAAACAAAAAGAAAAGTAAAAACATGAGTTTAAAAGTTAAAACATGAGAGACTAAGGAAATAACTTGTTGTCGGTGGTGAGATTTTAGGAAGTGAAATCTTGTTGTATCATAATATTACAGTGGATTGTACAGTGTACATTATAAGTAATAAAGGATATTTTCTAAACGTCTTATGATATGTTTTTTTCTGCTTCTAAAGTTATTTATGTTGTGTCTTAATGCCCCCTGTGCATCACTCCCCCTGTGCATCCCTCCCCCTGTGCATCACTCCCCCTGTGCATCACTCCCCCTGTGCACACTGCCCCTGTGCATCACTCCCCCTGTGCATCACTCCCCCTGTGCATCACTCCCCCTGTGCATCACTCCCCCTGTGCATCCCTCCCCCTGTGCATCACTCCCCCTGTGCATCACTCCCCCTGTGCATCACTCCCCCTGTGCATCACTCCCCCTGTGCACACTGCCCCTGTGCATCACTCCCCCTGTGCATCACTCCCCCTGTGCATCACTGCCCCCTGTCGTTAAGCAGAGGAACTGACTGACACCATGGAAACCAGAGATTTCTAGGGACATTTCTTATTTTATTACATTTTATCCATATTATTAAATTTTATCCAGAGTGATTTACAGCAGGTACAGGGACATCCCTCAGTCTGAGGACAGCAAGGTGAAGTGTCTTACCCAGGGACACAACATCATGTAGCTGCGTGACTCCACACTTATTTGTTTTTACTATAGCACCTTTCACCATTTTGTTCAAACTAATATAAAACTTATTTTATCATACGTTTACTTTTCATATGATACGTCTGTATGTTTTAATGCATACTTACACTATCGAAGACTGCATTAATACTCATACTCAACAACATACTCATTTAATCTTCAAATTATAAAACTGTAAGTGTCGAAAAAATCTGGATTCAATTCAAATTTAGACAGAATAAAAAGTCAACCTCATGAAAAATCTGTTAGAAAGGACTTCACACTCGGCATCATGGCTCGTTGGTCTAGGGGTATGATTCTCGCTTAGGGTGCGAGAGGTCCCGGGTTCAAATCCCGGACGAGCCCACGTTTTTTACTGTGAACAGCTTATCTTTAATTTTCACTCTTTCCAATGTTGAAATAAGGACAGTTACTCAGAGGTAACATATTACAAATATAAAATATACAGGGAAGCATATAAAAATAGGACATTACTGTATATTCTGCACTGTATACAGTGTACACTGTATATTCTGCAAAAAGCAATACTTGTACAATTGTATAGTATGCACATAAAAACCCACACTGCATGTAGATTGTGAATATTAAACATTAAAACTCCTAGTATTAATATATACGACTCTAAATCAGTAGGGTTTTATCTGTCATCTCACACCTGTGTGCTTTAACCAGACTGGTAAAGAGTTTGCCCTCGGGGATAATTAAGTATTCTGAATCTGAATAGTGTATATATATATATATATATATATATATATATAAAGCAACAAAACTGAAGCAGGATGTTGGTCCGTCGGAGACTCACCTTAAATTAGTAAATTGTTCGGATAAAAAAGCTCTTGTAGTTCTTCTCTTGGTTCTCACGATGTTTCATTATCTATAAACCTGCTTTGTTTGGGGTCTATCATGCTATGCTATGCTCAGTAACTGATGCTCTTCAGTAAAGCTCACTCTCTAAGTCGCTTTGCATAAAAGTGGCTGATAAATGAATAAATGTTTGGCTGGAATACAGAGAATAGATATAGATACAATAGATAGATCAAGATAGAATAGATAGATATAGATAGAATACCAGGTTCAAATCATATTAAGATTAAGACTGGAGAAGAACGAGCCACAAGAGTAAAACCCATCAGTCATTAGTTTTAAGATTGGCTACACCTGCTGATGTCAGTAGGAGGGACATTCAAAACTATGAATGTCACGAGATTTATCACCTGTTACCATGACATTAATTTAGCAACTGACAACATTAGGACCCTAAAAAAGATTTACCAGGAATACAGTGTAAGTGCACAGCGGCTCGTTGGTCTAGGGGTATGATTCTCGCTTTGGGTGCGAGAGGTCCCGGGTTCAAATCCCGGACGAGCCCACGTTTTTTTCAGTAGTACTGTACACGTACACCTACTAAATACACCCTGTGCCAATTATAATGTTGCTTTTTTTGTTTAATGTTTTTTGTTGAGTGCTTGTGACGTAACATCCCGATTTAGTTGTGTTTCCGTATGTTAACTAACAAAAGATTCGGCAACATAAAGCTGGCCAGTACGGGGATCGAACCCGCGACCTTGGCGTTATTAGCACCACGCTCTAACCAACTGAGTTAACCGGCCATGTATGACAAGTTACCAGGGACTTTTTAAATACAAAAACAATTGTTTTAAACGTTACGTTTTTTATTTATTTCATTTCATTCATACATTACTTGATGTAGTTGCACATCTACCATAGTTTCCTTAATTTCTAAGCGCTGTTCTAAACAATCATCTGAAAAAGCATTATTATGTTGTATGTAACTACAGTCTTCCCTCCCTCAGCTTGATTAGGTCTAAACTAGATGAAGTCTGCTTTCTAGATCCTGCAGTCTTAATCAACCCTGCTTTGCCTTTCTCCACCAGCTGCACAGCTCTCAGCAAACTGTCTCTCAACACTGGGTTTGCCACACGCCTCATGATAATGGCCTCCACTGCCCCCTGCTGTCCTGGAGTCCTCTCCGCCCTCTTATACTCACACTGGAACCCCTGAGTCACAAAAAACCCACAGAGTGCTCTGGCGTCTTCCTCCCCCAGGCCCAGGTCCTCCAGTGATGCTCGCCAGGCTGCATCCACACGTCGATTCTTCAGTCTCCGCCTCAGGATGGCGGCCGTGCTCGGCAGGCTTGGGGCCAAATCTGGCAACTTCTCCAGGACTCGGCTGTGGCAGCAGAGTAGCGTGTCGGACACGTAGCTGAACAGAAGGCTTATCTCATCTGGAGACAGGCTTGGTGTACAGGACACACATTAATCACTGTAACACTAATCCTTCAACTCATCTAATGTTATTTTCTTACAAGCAATGTAACAGCTTGACATAAACCTTCAAAGATGATGAAAAACCCAAACCATCTTACCTGTCCTGTATGAGGGTTGCCCACACACGGTCCTGCTGGGCTTGTCTGTGGTGCTGCAGTCTCTCCAGCAGGTGGCGCCCCACCTCATCCATCTCTTCAAAATCACAGCTGATGTTGTCCAGCCTTCTTTCCAGCCTGCAGAGTTCATAGGTCAAAGTATTATTCAGTCACAGAGCCTGTGCTGCTGTTAGGGTCTTCCCCTGACCCAAAAAATCCTCTATCACCTAACCCTGTATCACCTAACCCCTGTATCACCTAACCCCTGTATCACCTAACCCCTGTATCATCTAACCCTGTATCATCTAACCCTAACCCAGTGGTTCTCAATTCCGCTCCTCAGGCCCCACTCTCCTGCATGTTTTAGATGTTTACCCCTTCCAACACACCTGATTCAAATAAATAGTCATTATCAGGCTTCTGCTTAGCTTCATAAGGACCCATTCATTTGAATCAGGTGTGTTGGAGCAGGGAAACATCTAAAACATGCAGAACAGTGGGGCATGAGGACCGGAATTGAAAATCACTGCCCTAACCCCTGTATCACCTAACCCCTGTATCAACTAACCCTGTATCACCTGTTCATTGTGCTGCTGAAATCTTGGTCAATGCTGCCCTCTTCTCCAGACATCTTTCACCTCACAACCAATCCAACCCTCTAAAAGCACAGCTGTCCCACTGCAACACACACGCTCAGACACAAACACAAACACCGTCTGCTGGATCAGAATTGGATGAGAGACACAGAAACTCTGTGCTATTTTGATCAGTTGCTGAAATAGACAGCGAATGGCAGGGCGGCGTTTGAGCGAGCCCATTGGGGACAGTGTGTCCCAGTTAGGTTAGAGGGTAACTGATCCAGGATGGCTAGAGGAGAACTGATCCAGGATGACTAGAGGAGAACTGATCCAGGATGGCTAGAGGAGAACTGATCCAGGATGGCTAGAGGGTAACTGATCCAGGATGGCTAGAGGAGAACTGATCCAGGATGACTAGAGGAGAACTGATCGAGGATGGCTAGAGGAGAACTGATCCAGGATGGCTAGAGGAGAACTGATCCAGGATGACTAGAGGAGAACTGATCCAGGATGGCTAGAGGAGAACTGATCCAGGATGGCTAGAGGAGAACTGATCCAGGATGACTAGAGGAGAACTGATCCAGGATGGCTAGAGGAGAACTGATCCAGGATGACTAGAGGAGAACTGATCCAGGATGGCTAGAGGAGAACTGATCCAGGATGGCTAGAGGAGAACTGATGCAGGATGACTAGAGGAGAACTGATCCAGGATGACTGATCCAGGATGGCTAGAGGAGAACTGATCCAGGATGACTGATCCAGGATGACTAGAGGAGAACTGATCCAGGATGACTGATCCAGGATGGCTAGAGGAGAACTGATCCAGGGTGGCTAGAGGAGAACTGATCCAGGATGACTAGAGACTCAGTTAGCTACCTACAAACCAGTCTGAACTCAATCATTGATTTCAGATGTCATTTTTATTACCAATAAATTACAATGACACAAAATGATACAAAACGAAATGAGACAGTAACTTTGTAATAATTATTTCTTCATTAAACTATGTTAAGGTTGACAGTATAAACACAATATTCAAACACAACACACACACGTGCAGGTTGGGTTTGTCTTCTGGCACATTCTGTTCTGGTGTTAAACATTTGTTTTGGTGATGGACTGGTTCAGCAGGGTTATTGCACATCTATGGGAACTCCATAACTCCAGTCCTGAACTTCTTGATTTTATTCAAGAACAACAGTGAGCACCTTCCTTCTTTCGTAATTATACGTTCATTATATACAGATTCCTGATACTTTCTTGAATGGTTGGTTTATATTCATCTTTTAACTTTTGTTAATGAGGGCAATTTGTTTATCTTCTGATGCACTTCAGAAGTACTAGATTAGACATGCAGGAGGTCAGGTTAACCCCTCACCTGGCCATGAGGCTGGTTACAGTACACAGGTTAACCCCTCACCTGGCCATGAGGCTGGTTACAGTACACAGGTTAACCCCTCACCAGGCCATGAGGCTGGTTACAGTACACAGGTTAACCCCTCACCAGGCCATGAGGCTGGTTACAGTACACAGGTTAACCCCTCACCTGGCCATGAGGCTGGTTACAGTACACAGGTTAACCCCTCACCTGGCCATGAGGCTGGTTACAGTACACAGGTTAACCCCTCACCTGGCCATGAGGCTGGTTACAGTACACAGGTTAACCCCTCACCTGGCCATGAGGCTGGTTACAGTACACAGGTTAACCCCTCACCTGGCCATGAGGCTGGTTACAGTACACAGGTTAACCCCTCACCTGGCCATGAGGCTGGTTACAGTACATTCACATGCTCTCCATGCAAACAGGCGGCTTCTCTCATGCATAAATGATGACCAGCCTGGGTTTGGGTCGCAGTATAATTCAGTCCCAGAACATTTCAGAGGAAGTTTATATTAAGCATGCAGGTTTGTAAGTGCTCCAACCAGCAAGCCCAGAACAGAATCAGATGCACAATACATTGGTTGGTTGAATCCCTGAATCAAACTCTGTGTCTTACTTCACAACCTTTGACCTGAAGGTTCACTACTCGTCTTCCGGCTGGTCTGTCCAAGTACCAAAGAAGTTGGAGACCTTGGGGGGGCGCCTGCCCCCCTTGGAAGCCCCCTTGGAGGCCCCCCTGGGCCCGGAGGTGGAGCCCCCCTGAGACTGGTGGATCCTCTGGCACTCACGCAGGTTCTGGACTCGCACCTCCTGGTTCTGAATCTCCTCTACCACACGGCTGGGGAACCAGCCCCTCTCCCCATCATGGAGCCGTTCTCCCATCATCCAGCCTGGGGGGAGGAGGGAGGGGAGGAGGGAGAGGAAGGAGTAGGGAGAGGAGGGAGGGGAGGAGGGAGAGGAAGCAGGAGGAGAGTGTAGGACAGACAAAAGGAGTGTGCTATGAAACAGGTCCAACAAAGAGGAGAACATCTGTTGCGTCTCAGACATCCTACTCATGAGTCTCTTACCATCCACTGTCCTCTCCAGGATGTTCAGGACATCTGCCATCTCTATAGAGAGCTCGTCAGGCTCCTGGGAAGAGTAAGACTGGACACATTGCACCTGGGGAGAGTCTGGGAGGACCAGAGAGGAGGCCTGTAGGTTAGAGTTCTTCAATGTTCAGTGCTGCTGTTATGAACATGTGTGTATGATCAAAGCGGTATAAGCTCACCAGCCTGGTGTGTACTGGGGGTTGGGAAGCGTGTGCGTCTGTTAGGAGTGAGAGCACAGATCCAGCGAAGCTTGTCGCTCCTGCCATCAACATGGCGGAGATCAATACATTGAGATCAATACATTGAGATCAATACGTTGAGATCAATACATTGAGATCAATACATTGAGATCAATACATTGAGATCAATACATTGGTTACTTGTCAAGAACTGGTTCTGTAGTTGTTAACTCAGTTGTTAGTTTGAGGTGTAGCTTACATGCTGCTAGTCTTGAGCATGTAGCTGACCTGCCGGTCCTCCTGGTTCTCCAGCAGGCTCAGGGTAAAGACACTGGCCAGCAGTTGTCCCTGGTCCTCTAGGTCCTCTGTCCTTAGCATGGCCCGTGGACACGAGTCCAACACCTGGAACCTGTCCCCACTACCATGGGAAACACACATCAGACAGCCATGGGAAACACACATCAGACAGCCATGGGAAACACACATCAGACAGCCATGGGAAACACACATCAGACAGCCATGGGAAACACACATAACCAACATTAGCATCGTGACACAGCTCTGTGATACATATCAAGTCACAAACCAGAGAGACTGTGTTGTAGTCTTGAACTTCCAGTCTTGATCGTTTAGTCATTTTATATGGTCAGTGTGGTGTGACTTCCTGTGGTTGCACTACATTGTGGGATGGACTGTGGAGCTGACCTGGAGGTGCGCTTGGTGACGAGCAGCAGGTTGTTGAACAGGAAGAGGTACAGGGGCTGGTACAGCTTGCGGCTCCGCATGGTCCTAGTGCTCTTGGGTCCGGTCATTTGCTGAACCTCACCTTTCTTCAGCAGCCAGCGTGAGTGCGAGATGACAGGCACCGACTGAGGGTCAAGGTCAGGGTCAGGGTCAGGGTTGGGGTCAAGGTCAGGGTCAGGGTTGGGGTCAGGGTTGGGGTCAGGGTTAGGGTTAGGGGGATACTTGATCAGATGTTGATGATTGGTTTGAGTAGTGCTTGTGGTTCAAAGTGCTCTTGGAATTGTGTGAATTTGAAAATAAAAAAATTCAGAGTTATTTTGAAATTCCGTCGGTTAAATATCAAATTGCAGTTCTTTGTTCTTTATCTTTATTTATTTTGATATCAATTTGTTGGTTGTAATCTTGTCTTAAGTATTGTAACTGAACATGAATCAAACACTTGGACATTTGAATACCTTGGATTTGAACTCCAGTGTTTTTTCAATGCTGATGAGCTCCTCAGTTCGATTCATCTTCCTCACGCCCTCATTACACTCCTTCACAATCTGAGAAACAGACACAGTCCAGTACTGACACAGGTGAAGACACAGTCCAGTACTGACACAGGTGAAGTCACAGTCCAGTACTGACACAGGTGAAGACAGTCCAGTAGTGACACAGGTGAAGACACAGTCCAGTACTGACACAGGTAAAGTCACAGTCCAGTACTGACACAGTTGAAGACAGTCCAGTACTGACACAGGTGAAGACACAGTCCAGTACTGACACAGGTGAAGACACAGTCCAGTACTGACACAGGTGAAGACACAGTCCAGTACTGACACAGGTGAAGACACAGTCCAGTACTGACACAGGTGAAGACACAGTTCAGTACTGACACAGGTGAAGACACAGTCCAGTACAGACACAGGTGAAGACAGTCCAGTACTGACACAGGTAAAGTCACAGTCCAGTACTGACACAGGTGAAGACACAGTCCAGTACTGACACAGGTAAAGTCACAGTCCAGTACAGACACAGGTGAAGACAGTCCAGTACTGACACAGGTAAAGTCACAGTCCAGTAGTGACACAGGTGAAGACACAGTCCAGTACTGACACAGGTAAAGTCACAGTCCAGTACTGACACAGTTGAAGACAGTCCAGTACTGATCCAAGTGAAGTCACAGTTCAGTAAAGACACAGTCCTCCCATAGCATAACCCCTCCCCCTTGGACCCCTCCCCCTCAGATTCCTCCCCCTCACATCCCTCCCCCTCAGACCCCTCCCCCTCAAACCCCTCCCCCTCACATCCCTCAGACACCTCCCCCTCACATTACTCCCCCCCCCCTAGTGTTTGATGTTTCCTTGATGTAAAGTGTTTTACATTGTAAAAATGTGAGTGTTGTCAAAAATAACACCCAAGAATCTTAAGCAGTTCCAGGTTTCAAAGCCAAACCCCACAATTATCTATTCGAGTTAAAACAACATTCCATTGAGCTGAGCCCGATGATGGTTTCTATCAAGTATCATTCCAAGTGTGACAGCCATTGTCAGAACCAACTGTGTTGTCCACACCCTGAATGCTCCCAGACATGAGGATCAGGGTTAGACTACCAGCTCTAAAAGAAGGCTCAGGCTAGGGTGACGGCTAGGGTGAGGGCTAGGGTGAGGGTGAAGGTGAGGGCTAGGATGAGGGTGAGTGAGGGCTAGGGTGAGGGTGAGTGAGGGCTAGGGTGAGGGCTAGGGTGAGGGTGAGTGAGGGCTAGGGTGAGGGCTAGGGTGAAGGTGAGGGCTAGGGTGAGGGTGAGTGAGGGCTAGGGTCAGGGTGAGTGAGGGCTAGGGTGAGGGCTAGGGTGAGGGTGAGTGAGGGCTAGGGTGAGGGCTAGGGTGAGGGTGAGTGAGGGCTAGGGTGAGGGCTAGGGTGAAGGTTAGAGTGAGGGTGAGGGCTAGAGTGAGGGTTAGTGAGGGTGAGGGCTAGGGTGAGGGTTAGTGAGGGTGAGGGCTAGAGTGAGGGTGAGGGCTAGAGTGAGGGTGAGGGTTAGTGAGGGTGAGGGCTAGAGTGAGGGTGAGGGTTAGTGAGGGTGAGGGTGAGGGCTAGAGTGAGGGTTAGTGAGGGTGAGGGCTAGGGTGAGGGTTAGTGAGGGTGAGGGCTAGAGTGAGGGTGAGGGCTAGAGTGAGGGTGAGGGTTAGTGAGGGTGAGGGCTAGAGTGAGGGTGAGTGAGGGTGAGGGCTAGAGTGAGGGTTAGTGAGGGTGAGGGATAGAGTGAGGGTGAGGGCTAGAGTGAGCGGGCTAGAGTGAGGGTTAGTGAGGGTGAGCGCTTAGGGAGGGTGAGGGATAGAGTGAGGGTGAGGGCTAGAGTGAGCGTGAGGGCTAGAGTGAGGGTTAGTGAGGGTGAGCGCTTAGGGAGGGTGAGGGCTAGAGTGAGGGTGAGGGCTAGAGTGAGGGTGAGGGCTAGAGTGAGGGTGAGGGCTAGAGTGAGGGTTAGGGATAGAGTGAGGGTGAGGCATAGAATGAGGGTGAGGGCTAGAGTGAGGGTTAGTGAGGGTGAGGGATAGAGTGAGGGTTAGTGAGGGTGAGCGCTAGAGTGAGGGTGAGGGCTAGAGTGAGGGTTAGTGAGGGTGAGGGATAGAGTGAGGGTGAGGGCTAGAGTGAGCGTGAGGGCTAGAGTGAGGGTGAGGGATAGAGTGAGGGTTAGGGATAGAGTGAGGGTGAGGGCTAGAGTGAGCGTGAGGGCTAGAGTGAGGGTTAGTGAGGGTGAGCGCTCAGGGAGGGTGAGGGCTAGAGTGAGGGTGAGGGCTAGAGTGAGGGTGAGGGATAGAGTGAGGGTTAGGGATAGAGTGAGGGTTAGGGATAGAGTGAGGGTGAGGGCTAGAGTGAGGGTGAGGGCTAGAGTGAGCGTGAGGGCTAGAGTGAGCGTGAGGGCTAGAGTGAGGGTTAGGGATAGAGTGAGCGTGAGGGCTAGAGTGAGCGTGAGGGCTAGAGTGAGGGTTAGGGATAGAGTGAGGGTTAGGGATAGAGTGAGGGTGAGGGCTAGAGTGAGGGTGAGGGCTAGAGTGAGCGTGAGGGCTAGAGTGAGCGTGAGGGCTAGAGTGAGGGTTAGGGATAGAGTGAGCGTGAGGGCTAGAGTGAGCGTGAGGGCTAGAGTGAGGGTTAGGGATAGAGTGAGGGTTAGGGATAGAGTGAGGGTGAGGTTTACCTGCTCCAGGAGTTGGTGAGCCTTGATGGCGTTGGCTTCCCTCTCCGAACCTTCTTCTGCTTTCTTCAGGATGTTCTACAAACAACACAGAAGATTCACTCAAACTCTGATTATAACAGCGCCTCCTGCTGTGGTTCCTCAACATCATCACAGCAACAACTGGCTGGAAAAGTTAACAGAACCTGGACCAACACCCTGTTTGACTCACTGACCTGGACTAACAGCTCCTGTTTGACTCACTGACCTGGACTAACAGCTCCTGTTTGACTCACTGACCTGGACTAACAGCTCCTGTTTGACTCACTGACCTGGACTAACAGCTCCTGTTTGACTCACTGACCTGGACTAACAGCTCCTGTTTGACTCACTGACCTGGACTAACAGCTCCTGTTTGACTCACTGACCTGGACTAACAGCTCCTGTTTGACTCACTGACCTGGACTAACAGCTCCTGTTTGACTCACTGACCTGGACTAACAGCTCCTGTTTGACTCACTGACCTGGACCAGCAGTTTGAGACGGGTGATCCTCTGGAATGGGAGGATGAGGAATGAGGTGAAGGACAGACCTCGGACCCTGGAATGGTTCTCCAGCACCGCCATGGTCTCACGGAACGCCTGGTTTCCCTGTCTGGACCAAGGTTAGCAGTGATCACATGTGCTGCCCTACAACTATGGAAAACACATGGTAAATGTTGCTGCGCTTTTGTACAAAAACACTTCTGCTAACAAAAACTGACTGTTGCTCTTTTGTAAAGCTCTCTCTTGTAAGTCCCTTTGGATAAAAGCGTCTGCCAAATGAATAAATGTAAATGTAAAAACGAAATGTTAATGGTAAAGGTGTCCAACAGATTTAGTCAATTATATTTACATTTAGTCATTTAGCAGACCCTCTTATCCAGAATGACTTACAGCAAGTACAGGGACATTCCCCCCCAAGACAAGTAGGGTGAAGTGCCTTGCCCAAGGACACAACATCATGTTGGCACAGCCAGGGTTCAAACCGGGAACCTTCTGATTACTAGCCTGGCTTCCTAACAGCTCAGTCACATGACTCGCCAGTTAAGTATAACTTAACTTAACATCCACCACAAGCTGTTTATGGTCTCCTGTCAGTTCAGTCAACCGACCACCAGGGGGCCTGATCCTGTCATTCATTTGTATGTTTTATAAGAGGGTACAGAGGCCAGGGGGACACAGTAACAATAGCCTTTGTTCCCCTGAGCTGCAGTGTAGTTGGAAGGTAATCTGCTCTGGAATGAAAGGAACAGAAACCTCTTAAGAATTCCTCATGTTCTGAAAGTTCTGCTCACAGGAACATAGTATCAAGATGGACAGTAGATCAGTAGATCTGTATAGAACAGGGGAGTCAGATGGCTCAATGGGTTAAGGGTTAAGCCCCGCTGTGGCTATATGACGCTGTGTCCTTGGGCAAGGCACTTCACCCTACTTGCCTCAGGGAGAATGTCCCTGTACTTACTGTAAGTCGCTTTGGATAAAGCGTCTGCTAAATGTAAATGTAAATGTATAGATCAGTAGATCTGTATCTGTCAGAGCATTGTCATCAACAACAGACTGATAATAACAACTGAATTTGCCATACAGGGGTATTTCTATATTCTATAGAGGGTTAGGGTTAGGGTTACCCATATATATATCTCATGATCTCACTGAGATTTGGATGAGTTATGAGTTAGAGTTGGACATTACTGCTCCAGACAAAGGGTTAGGGTTAGGGTCTCTTTTTCTGCTCTCTTTTCTACATAAGCATGCTCACATCTGTGTGCACGTACACACACTCACTCACACACACTTACACACACTCACAAATTCTCCATCAGAGGACGTCAGAGAGAGGAGATATGCCCTGTTTACAATCAAGGTCAGAGTCCAGAGACATTGGATGCAGAAACGCACACACACACACACACAATACACTGTGTTTTCTCACACCTCTGCTCTTATGAACACATGACTGGGTGGTATGTTATTCAACACAGGGGTGTGGCTGTATTGCTCTCATAACGTCCTGTTCTGTGCCATAGACAGATGAGAATGCTGTCAGTCTGAATCTGCAGTGGTAAAACTAGGCTCAGATATTTATCAATAGAAATACTATTGCTTTGGTCAGTTTCTATATCACGTCCCATGTGTTGGTCAGTCATGTAACAGCTGTGGTTAGTAGAATCAGTGGGCGTCACCAGGATAAAACATAATTCTGTATTGAGGTTAGAAAAATGTAGGATTCTGAATGTATATTCCTGACAAACCATAAGGTCAACTTCTCGCTATCATGAACAAATGACAAAGATGACATCATCAGTAAGAGACAGAGTTTCACCCACAGAATGCGTCTGTAGTTCTTCTCCTGATACACCTGGTTGATGACGTAGGCGATGAACACGTGGAAATGCTCTTTGGCATGAAGACAGACAATATCACACACATCAGAGATCTGGATCGACTGCTCGATGCGGTTCTCCAGATCCATTAGGAACCTGATAGGATGTCAGACAAGAACAGCAAAACACGGGTTGTATCAACGGCATGTTAAACAGTTTTGTCACCATAATTACTGAGGCTGGTTACTGCTTAATGGTTCACTGATCCAAGCCGTGTGCACATAAACAGTTATTTTCTAAATTATATATTTCTAAAATACAGTAATTGATTAATCTACAGATGTGCCCCAATTATAACAAATAACAAAGCAACTACAGAATGAATTTACCTTTCACTGGCTTTCATCACCTCTTCAATATTTGAAAACAGGAAGTGCATATCTGATTGGCTGAGAGTGCTGACCAGTCCCGGGTTGCGCAGAAAGTGAGTTTCCAGGATCTCCAGACTCTTGTAGTAAGATGCCTCTGACGTCACAAGCTCAAACATGGCCTGGGAACCAATATACACACATATAGATTAGACAGATTATATACAGAAATATATATTATTCAGATTATTAAACCAAATATATATTATACAGATTATTAAACCAAATATATTTTATACAGATTATAATACCAAAATATACTGTATATTATACAGATTATTAAACCACAATATATATTATACAGATTATAATACCAAAATATATATTATACAGATTATTAAACCACAATATATATTTTACAGATTATAATACAGAAATATAGATTACAAAGGATTGACCCTCACCTCCTGGATGATAATCTCTTTCTGGGACAGCATCTTTAACAGCCCACTGTTCTGTACTGCCTCCAGGTTCTGCCACAGACTGAGGGAGCGAGTGTTGTTCCTCAGCTGCAGCTGCAAGGCTGGAGGTGAGGTGGCCCCCCCTAAACCCCCCCCTAAACCCCCCCCTAAGGCCCCCGGGCCCCCCGGGCCCCCCATGCCAGCACACATTAGCCCGTCACGTTGTCGACGCTGCTCGACTTCCTGCTGCTTGGATGTGTCCCGGTACTCCTGGTACAGGAAGGCTGAAGGGAACAACAAAGAATAATGCTCATATTAACACAAATCTATCAAGACAATCATAATAATAATAACAATAAAAGCAACAATAAGGAGAATAGTATTAACAAGAGGAAGAGGGGGGTGGGGGCAAGTAGAGGGGGGTGGGGGCAGGTAGAGGGGGGCAAGTAGAGGGGGGTGGGGGCAGGGAGAGGGGGGTGGGGGCAGGTAGAGGGAGGTGGGGCAGGTAGAGGGGGGTGGGGGCAGGTAGAGGGAGGTGGGGGCAGGTAGAGGGGGGTGGGGGCAGGTAGAGGTAAACAGGGGGCAGATTTAAGTGACTAAAAGGTTCTGTAGCTGGTCATTTCTTGCAGAGGAAATCTGCAGTTTTCACAGCTTATGTGTGTGTCTCCATCCTGTGTTGTTGCTGCAGAAGGGTAACTTTGAACATGTTGCATAAGAACCACCATCATATTCAGAAACTCACCTAGGTGGGCGTCCAAGCTAACGATTACATAAGAGGCACGGAGAGAGAGGGGTGTTACTGAGACACAAGGACACAAAGAAATAGGAAGAATGCAAACAGAATGTGGAGGTGATGTCCATCACATGTCCATCACATGTCCATCACATGTCCATCACCTCCACATCACCTCCACATCACCTCCACCTCTCACCTATGTTTTTGACAATGTTCAGGGTGTGGCAGATGGACTCAATCTTCATCTGAGAGGAACTTTCTTCATTACTCAAGATTCTGAAAGAACAAAGAACAGATGGTGTACTAGTGTCAGTTACTGGTGTCAGTTACTGGTGTCAGGTACTAGTGTCAGGTACTAGTGTCAGTTACTGGTGTCAGGTACTAGTGTCAGTTAGTTGTGTCAGTTGCTGTTACCAGTTACTGGTGTCAGTTGCTGTTGTCAGTTACTGGTGTCAGTTACTGGTGTCAGGTACTAGTGTCAGTTACTCGTGTCAGGTACTAGTGTCAGTTAGTGGTGTCAGTTGCTGTTACCAGTTGCTGGTGTCAGTTGCTGTTGTCAGTTACTGGTGTCAGTTACTCGCGTCAGTTACTGGTGTCAGTTACTAGTGTCAGTTACTAGTGTCAGTTGCTGTTGTCAGTTGCTGTTGTCAGTTACTGGTGTCAGTTACTAGTGTCAGTTACTAGTGTCAGTTAGTGGTGTCAGTTAGTGGTGTCAGTTAGTGGTGTCAGTTGCTGTTACCAGTTACTGGTGTCAGTTACTGGTGTATTTCTGGAAAACACTCTACTACAATGAATGTCAAATATATGTTCTATGTTTGCTCCTTTCTGCCATAGTGAATTATGTGTTTGTAACCCTTGCATAGCAATTAAAACTGATTCTGATTCTGATCATCATGTGTCCTTAACAATGTCCTTGTATGAAGAGTATGGGTCAGGTGACAATCTAACCACATTGTAAGTAGAAATAACAGTGCTCATCCAATCCAGACCTTCAAATATTGAGCCGTATCAATTGCTTTACACAACTTGTATATCATGTCTAACAATTGAATATTTAACACTGTGTCATAACAACTAAATATAACATTTTCCTTTTTAAATGAACAGAGAAAGTTTTTGACAAATCATTGGCAACATTGGACCTTTCAGATTTCCAACTTCCTTCCTAATTCTTCCTTTCCTCCCCTATCCCTCCCTTTGGCAAAGCTGACAACTGTGCTGGACCAGGAGTCACACCCCCTGCAGGACTCACTGTCCACTCTGCTGGACCAGGAGTCACACCCCCTACAGGACTCACTGTCCACTCTGCTGGACCAGGAGTCACACCCCCTGCAGGACTCACTGTCCACTCTGCTGGACCAGGAGTCACACCCCCTGCAGGACTCACTGTCCACTCTGCTGGACCAGGAGTCACACCCCCTGCAGGACTCACTGTCCACTCTGCTGGACCAGGAGTCACACCCCCTGCAGGACTCACTGTCCTCTCTGCTGGACCAGGAGTCACACCCCCTGCAGGACTCACTGTCCACTCTGCTGGACCAGGAGTCACACCCCCTGCAGGACTCACTGTCCACTCTGCTGGACCAGGAGTCACACCCCCTGCAGGACTCACTGTCCACTCTGCTGGACCAGGAGTCACACCCCCTGCAGGACTCACTGTCCGCTGTGGAGAGCAGCTTCAGCAATAGGCTGATTCACCCTCGGTGTGTGAAGGAGAGATTCCCCCCCTGGAGGACAAATAAAGGTTTATCTAATCTAATCTCTTCCTGAGTTTCACCCCCTCCTTTCCTCCCCCATCCCTCCTCACCTGAGTTTCACCCCCTCCTTTCCTCCCCCATCCCTCCCTACCTGAGTTTCACCCCCTCCTTTCCTCCCCCATCCCTCCTCACCTGAGTTTCACTCCCTCCAGGCTGGCCCCCTCTGTGCTGGGTCTTCGGGGGCTCTGGGAGGCCTCCCCGGCCCCCCCTAGGGAGCATGCTGTAGCGGTGCGCTGTGATAGGCTCTCCATGTTTCTGCTGTGAGCGGCGTGTGTCCGGTAGATCAGTCCAGCATCAGCAGAAGATCCTCCACTACTGGAAGCAGATCCTCTTGTCCTCTCTCCTCCTCCTGTCCTCTCTCCTCCTCCTGTCCTCTCTCCTCCTCCTGTCCTCTCTCCTCCTCCTGTCCTCTCTCCTCCTCCTGTCCTCTCTGCTCCTCCTGTCCTCTCTCCTCCTCCTGTCCTCTCTCCTCCTCTCCTTCCTCGGTCCCAAGCACCGCCCCCTCCTCCTCCCGGGGGTGTGGCCTTGTCAGGGGCAGCGTGTGGGTTCCAGGGCTCCCCGTTGCCTGGCAACGCAGTGTTGGAATGGTGTATTCTAGGACAGGCTGGTGAACTGAAATACAACAGGGAAGGAAAAGGAGGAGGAGGAAGAGTGTGGCCATGAGAGAGGCTGACATTCAGACTTGCTTGTGCATCTTCACAAGGTTTACTCTGTACTAAAGCTTTACTGGGAAAGTGTTTGGCAAACATGTAGCGGAATTGTATAAACTCACTGTTAGTCATGGTTAGTAAAAGTTAGTATCAGTTTATACTGACTATCATTATCATTTTGATTCAAGATAAATGTAATATATGTGTGTCTCACCGTTGGCTGTGGGGGGAGTGGGGAGGGTTCTGCAGTGCTGGGGGGCTGAGCTGGGAGCGAGGTCCTGAGATGGGAGTTGCTGTGTGTGTTGGAAGGGTGAGGTGAGGTGGGGGAGGGTGGGTGGGTGGGTGGGTGGGTGGGGGGAAAGGGAGAGGTAGGAGGAAAGAGGGAGGAGGAGAGAGAGAAATGGTGAGGGAGGGTAAAAGTGGGGATGTCAAAGGTTAAATTAAAACAATTGATTAAATAATCTTACTCTTTCTCTCAGAAACACACACTCTCACACAATACACACATATTCAGACACACAGAACTCCAGTTAGAACACTAGGCAGACTTGCAGGCAGTAAAGACTTTGAAAGCCAGTTATCCAAAGGAATGTGTTGCTAGGTTCAGGCAATGTGCTCCAGTAGATTTAACTCTAACTCTAACCACACCCAGCCAACACTGCTCCTGTCTTAATGGGTGTGATGTAAACGTACAAGTCTTATGTTTGTGTAACAAGTTTGGCTCAGGTCTAAAGGTAGGTGAAGGTAGGTGTACCAAGCACTATAGTACCAACATAGTAGTACTAACCCTAGCACTATAGTACCAACATAGTAGTACTAACCCTAGCACTACAATCAGTTGTTGACTATTTAGATTATTGTGGACTCTAGCCACTTACTACATGTCTAACTGGTTAACTGGTGAGACATGTAACTGCCGTTTAGGGCTCAAAGGTTGTCTCATGAGGTGACATTGTGACACCCATAACGACTGGTTGCTAGGAGCTTCTAAGAAAGCCCATTTGACAGCACATGTCCAAACCCTGTAGCTCCCACAGTCTTACAATCACCCTTGCCTCTGTGACAGTGACCCCTTCATCCTCTGACAGAAACCTGGGGGTTATCATGGATGATGAGCTCTCCCTCACAGCCCACATTGCTGCAGTCTCTTGGTCGTGTAGATTCACCCTCTACAACATCTGGAAGATCAAAAGATACCCGTCTGAACATTCCACTCTAGTTCAAAGCTCTTGTCCTCTCAAAGCTGGACTTCAAAGCTGTTCGCCGGTCTGCCAGCATGCGCAACCTGTCCCCTCCAGAGGATCCAGAACACAGCAGCCTGTCTGGTCTATGATCTACCCAGACGCTCTCATGTCACCTCCTAACCCTAACCCTAACCTCATCTCCCTCCACTGGCTTACAGGACTGCAGCTGTAGCTCCTCCAGCCTTACACCCCCACCCACCACCTACAGTCTTCTTCTGACAACCATCTAGTGGTCCCATCAGACAGACAGGTCACCCTCATCAGACAGACAGGTTACCCTCATCAGAGAGACAGGTCACCCTCATCAGACAGACAGGTCACCCTCATCAGACAGACAGGTCACCCTCATCAGACAGACAGGTCACCCTCATCAGACAGACAGGTTACCCTCATCAGAGAGACAGGTCACCCTCATCAGACAGACAGGTCACCCTCATCAGACAGACAGGTCACCCTCATCAGACAGACAGGTCACCCTCATCAGACAGACAGGTCACCCTCATCAGAGAGACAGGTCACCCTCATCAGACAGACAGGTCACCCTCATCAGACAGACAGGTCACCCTCATCAGACAGACAGGTCACCCTCATCAGACAGACAGGTCACCCTCACCAGACAGACAGGTCACCCTCACCTGTGACCCTTGACCCTGTGGGGTGTAAAAGTAAACACAGTTTTGAAACAGACTTAGTATGTCTGGGCAGGTCACTGTGCATTAACTATGTACACAGCCAACCACACTAATGCAATGTTACGCAACTGCCTGGACAAAAGAAGCTATTAATATTTAAGCTATTAACACAAAGATATTGCACCTACCCATGTTGGCCATGCAGCGTGATAATGAGCCTGTACTCTAATCTCAAGATGGTTGGATTCACTTCTGTTTAAAACAGCAGAAGGTGGACAATATGGACAAATCTTTCTTTGCGCTGCCAAATCACCCTGTTTGGTCATCTGGTTAAGATAACTGTTCTGGTGAAACTACAGTAAGGTTCAAAAGAGCACTGCAAGATAAGATGATCACAAGCATATGTCATAAATCCTTGTTTATTACGTTACGTCTTTTCTTCCTCTACAAAAGCCTCCTGTTTAAAACGCTGTAAAAACGATGTGCATGAACATGGAGCACCAGAGAGGAAGTGTATTAATGACGGCGGTCATATTGGTTACATTGACAGTTTCTGGATAATCTTGTATAACTAAGAAACCTGATCCTGTCTAGCTGACCAGTTAGAATGGAAGCACCTCACCCTTACCTCACTACCTCACCTTCATCTCACTACCTCACCTTCATCTCAGCACCTCACCCTCATCTCAGTACCTCATCCTCATCTCACTACCTCACCCTCATCTCACTACCTCACTTTCATCTCAGTACCTCACCCTCATCTCACTACCTCATCCTCATCTCACTACCTCACCCTCATCTCACTACTTCACCTTCATCTCAGTACCTCACCCTAATCTCACTACCTCATCCTCATCTCAGTACCTCACCCTCATCTCACTACCTCACCCTCATCTCACTACCTCACCTTAATCTCACTACCTCACCTTCATCTCAACACCTCACCCTTATCTTACTACCTCACCCTCATCTCAGTACCTCATCCTCATCTCACCAACTCATCCTCATCTCACTACCTCACCCTCATCTCAGTACCTCATCCTCATCTCACTACCTCACCCCCATCTCACTACCTCACCCTCATCTCAGTACCTCACCCGCACCTCACTACCTCACCCTCATCTCAGTACATAACTCTCATCTCAGCACCTCACCCTCATCTCACTACCTCGCCCTCATCTCACTACCTCACCCTCATCTCACTACCTCATCTCACACTCACCCTAAATAAATTGACTATGAAGGCAAATGTCCGGGTTTGGCCTGGTGGTTTACATGACCATTACTGGGTAGGTTAGTTAGCCGTCCTCTCATCCTGCCAGATACCAAACCTGTTCTTCGGGTTTCTACCAGGACCGGTGGAGCCTGTGTTTCTCCCATAACAACACAACACAAACTCTTCTCTGACAGGCGCACAACAACACAAACTCTTCTCTGACAGAAGCACAACAACACAAACTCTTCTCTGACAGAAGCACAACAACACTTCCAGCAGAGGCAGAATGAGGTTAGGATTTTCTGGGAACCATGGAGACTCTGTTATCCAAACACATGATGAAGCAATGGGGGTTTATCACGTGAAGCTGACTGCTATTCACTAAGATCCACCTGACTCTGACGTTTAATACTTTTTAAAACCGTGACTCAAACTGAATGTAATATAGTCTTCTAGTGAACTGAGTTCATTCTTACTGTTGCAGTGTTCTGTGGACTTCTTCTTTCTCATAGACCGGTAGAATCGGGAGTTACGTCGGATGAACTCCTTCCCAGTCCTGTTCCCGGTGTCATCTTCATCATCGTCATCATCACGGCTGTGTGCAGGCTGGGTGGCTGGAGGACACTTTGGCTCCTGTGTCTTGGGTCTCCATTTGAACAGGGCAGTCATCGCCATAGGAACAAGCCCCGAACCTTAACCCCTGCTGGATCCACACAAGAGGGACTCTGCAGGCTGGAGGCTGGGGGCTGGAGGCTGGGGGCTGGGGGCTGGAGGCTGAAGGCTGGGGGCTGGAGGCTGGGTAGAGGGCAGAGTGAAGTGAGGTGATCAGAACTATCCAGAATCCAGAAGAAACTCCATGTTGATGAACTGTAGCATCCAGAGACAACACAACACCTCAGAACTTCACTGAAACATCAGTGATTCACTCCAGAGGCCAAATGGCAAACTGGGTTGAAAGCTGCTCTCTTTCCCCTCCTCTTTTCTTCCCCCTTCCTCTCCTCCCCTCTGTCTCCTCCCCCCTTCCTCTCTACCCCTCTCTGTCTCCTCCCCCTGCCTTGGAAACAGTCGTGTTGTTGGTTACCCAGACAGCGGTCGAGCTAGCAAGTCAGCCTCCTCTCTCTCTCCCTCCCTCTCTCTCCCTCCCTCCCTCCCTCCCTCCCTCCCTCTCTCTCCCTCCCTCTCTCTCTCTCCCTCTCTCTCTCCGTCCCGTCCTAAATGTAATGACACCTGTTTCTTGTGACACCTTCAGTGTCTCACTTCCTCCTCTTACATTCTCTCTTGCCGTTGCCTCGTTTCTTTCTCTCCTTCCTTCATGGGCTCTTTCAGCCCCTCCCTCTCACCTTTACTCTCCCCTTCCTCCCTCCTCACCCTCTGCACCACCCTCTACTGTTTGAAAGACATTCCAGAAACCTTGCCTACTTTCACTAGCCTGTCTCACCTATTCACCGGCCTGTTTCACCTACTCACCTGCCTGTCTCACCCACTCACCTGCCTGTCTCACCTACCTGCCTCACCCTCTCACCTGCCTGTCTCACCCTCTCACCTGCCTGTCTCACCTACTCACCTGCCTGTGTCACCTACTCACCTGCCTGTCTCACCTACTCACCTGCCTTGCTCTCCTACTCACCTGCCTGTCTCACCCTCTCACCTGCCTGTCTCACCTACTCACCTGCCTGTCTCACCCTCTCAACTGCCTGTCTCACCTACTCACCTGCCTCGCTCTCCTACTCACCTGCCTGTCTCACCTACTTGCCTGCCTCTCTCACCTACTCACCTGCCCGTCTCACCTACCTGTCTCACCCTCTCACCTGCCTGTCTCACCCTCTCACCTGCCTCTCTCACCTACTCACCTGCCTGTCTCACCTACTCACCTGCCTCTCTCACCTACTCACCTGCCTGTCTCACCTACCCACCTGCCTGTCTCACCTACCTGTCTCACCCTCTCACCTGCCTGTCTCACCCTCTCACCTGCCTCTCTCACCTACTCACCTGCCTGTCTCACCTACTCACCTGCCTCTCTCACCTACTCACCTGCCTGTCTCACCTACTCACCTGCCTCGCTCTTCTACTCACCTGCCTGTCTCACCTACTTGTTCCTCTGTACTTGTTCCACTCACTTGTGCCAGAGTAACCTGACACCTGGGCTCCCTTAAGAGTTGTAGTATCCTAAACACTCCACATCTTCACCACCTCAACCAGGTGCGACCCAAAGCACTGAGAACAGTCCACTCACAAAGTCCACCTCTATTACTCTCCCTCTCTCTCTCTCCCTCTCTCTCCCTCTCTCTCCCTCTCCCTCTCTCTTCCCCTCTTGCTCTCCCTCTCTCTCTCTCTCTCTCTGTCCTCTCTCTATCTCTCCCTCTCTCCCTCTATCTCTCCCTCTCTCTCTACCTCTCTCCCTCTCTCCCTCTCCCTCTATCTCTCCCTCTATCTCTCCCTCTCTCTCTCTCTCCCTCTCTCTCTCCCTCTCTCCCTCTATCTCTCTCTCCCTCTCTCCTCTCTTGTTCCTGTGTGTGAACTTGCCCCTGTGTCTCAGACAGAACAGAGACTGACAGTGATTAGTCACCAGTTCATTGGGGCAGGGCTTTATACTAAACACAACAGAATATGAATGTTCAAAACACAAATCTAATAAAAGAATCAAACTGGATTCAACAGCTTTACTCACGTTACTCCTCAACATTCCTCTTCAGCCCATTCAACCTGGTCAAAGGTGAACTGAATACAGACAGATAGCCATAGATAGACACTGATATATATTTGCTGAAGATGGACTGTATGATGCAAGATAAAAAATATTTAGTGTCTCAGATCCGAGCTGTCAGTTCTATCAAACCACATTTCAACAGGCAGAACTGAGAAGACCAAGGTGGTTAATTATTACCTTGAAGCTCCAGGAACAAGTTGTCTTAACTCACATGTCTTATAGGGCTGGACTCTGAAGAGGAAGAGAGTAAAAGAGCAGATTTACTTTAACCCTATCCATAACAGATCACCTATCCAAACAGATCACCTATCCATAACAGATCACCTATCCATAACAGATCACCTATCCATAACAGATCACCTATCCTTAACAGATCACCTATCCATAACAGATCACCTATCCATAACAGATCACCTATCCATAACAGATCACCTATCCAAACAGATCACCTATCCATAACAGATCACCTATCCATAACAGATCACCTATCCATAACAGATCACCTATCCATAACAGATCACCTATCCATAACAGATCACCTATCCATAACAGATCATCATTCAGTTAGCCCTATAGACTAAATAATGATCAGTCACTACAACTACCTGTTTTACAGGTGAAGTAAAAATAGTGAAGTACTGATACCAGAAAGAAATGTACTTAAGACCAATACTGAATAACCCACCTGGTTACCTCAAGGATCTTCTGGTAACATGTGGTACCACAGCACTTCTTCAGAGAGTTACACCACCTCCCAGTTCTGGTGGTCATAATGTTATGGCTGACTGGTGAATATAACTGAGTTGTTGATGTTCCCTGCTGACTGTAGAAACACAAAGGAAATGTATAGTTGGGAGTCAAGTGGCTCAGCGGTTAAGGTGTTGGGCTTTTGATCAGAAGGTTGTGAGTTTGATTCCTGGCTGTGGCTACATGACGTTGTGTCCTTGGGCAAGTCACTTCACCCTACTTGCCTCAGGGGGAATGTCCCTGTACTTACTGTAAATCACTCTGGATAAGAGCGTCTGATAAATGACTACATGTAAATGTAACGTCCAGAACAGCTGTGAAGGTCAGTTTCACCTCTTGTCTTCTCTTGTATTGAAGTATTTCCCAGGGTAATCTGGTACTGCCTGTGACAACATTGCAAACAATCCATGGTTTATTTGAGGGACATATATACGTGTGTACGTGACGTGTGGCTGATATAGAACATGTTCAAACTAATTCTAATCACCTGAATCACTGCGCCATCTAGTGTCTGGTTTGTGTCATAGCGTCATCATTAAAATGAATGAATGAGGACTTGCGCCTTAAAAAAATAAAAAGTAGAAATTATAACTGAATAAATAAATATGAAAAATACTTTTGAGTAGTTCAGGAAACTCTAAAAGTGGATTATTAAGAAGTAGGTCATACCAAACTGAAACTTGTTCTTGTGGTTTTAACATTGCATCACATTTGGTTTCAAATGGGAACAAAAGATGAAAGTTAGACAGCGACATGATTTGACTGTCAGTCCTGTTTCCTCATCTTCAGCATGTGGAAACATTCTTAACAGGAACAAGTCCACTCGATGGAGATTATTATAGGATAAAACGTTATTCGACAGGTAACTTTTGTTGTCAGTAAATCTGTATAAACTTTACAATATTAACAAACTCTAAACCAAGAAGTTTGGACCGGAAAATCTCATTAACATTTTTGGTAAGTGTTTTCATTTTCTTAAATCTAAACATTGATAGAGTTAAACCCAGAGTGATTCTATTCAAGGATTAATACGAATTTCAATACTCAAAAATGTATAAAGATTTGAGAATTGTTTGATATTTTAGCGTCTATTTACTTAACCTTGTGGTCTTAGACTAGAACAGCCAACCGGGTCATTATTTCAGATTAAGCATAAATTCACATTTAGTATTTTATCAGACGCTCTTATCCAGAAGCTTTACAGCAAGTTCAGGTATATTCCCCCAGTGTGGGTGATGAAGTGACCAAGGACACATCGTCATGTTGGCACCGACGGGAATCGAACTCCCAACCTTCTCGATCACGAGCCCAATGTTTTATTCAACAGAGTCACGTGATTCCATGAATCCCAACACCTAAACTGGGCACGTGGCTACTGGAATAATGTAATAATAACACACACATCACATCATTCAAAACACCAAATGTACTTTACATTGTTACTATAAATCTAAAGTCAAACCAGGATTCATGTGATGAAATACAGAATAATAAGCTGATTGAATCTGAGGAAAGAAAAGCACCTTAAACACGTGTCAAAATGGCTGGTTTAAGATAATGAGATTTCAATACAAAGACTTGTTCTGTTCTGCAACACTAGAAACAGCCGGCCTACTAAATATATCACAACACATAAAACCTTTATGGTATTTAGGATATTATATATCCATCCCTATTAGTTATTTTGTTTACATACTTTGCTGCTGTACCAGTTCAGTTGAACATGGGTGTACTAAAGGATCATGTTGGAGAGTGCAGCAGTTTAACCTTACATGAACTGACATGTAACATGTAACATAGTATGTTGATGTTGTAACAATCTAGTTACTTGATAGTTAATGTCTTTAAAGTGTAGTAATTTATGACCAGTTTATATATAGAGGAGGGATGTGGTTCCTGCTCCACTTTCTCTATGCAATGTTTGTCTTGTGCTTGTTGTTTGCATAAAACATGGATAAAATAAGATGAATGACAAATAATTGTTTCTTAAATCAAAAATGCAAAGAGAAATGTGTGAAAGTCAATAACCTGATATCTATATTAACATTATTGCTGCCTGGTACCTGAAATCATCTTTTAACTTCTTGTTCCTGCTCTGCAGAGGGATGACCTACTGTAATGGCTCCGTCTGTTACATCCAGTGGATGGTTTACCTCCCCACACTGACAGTGGGTCTTCCTCTCAACCTGGCAGCTCTGTGGCTCCTCCTGTTCAGGATCCAGCGCTGGACAGAGTCCACAGTCTACCTCACCAGCCTGGTCATTAACGACAGTCTGCTCATCTTCTCTCTTCCCTTCAAGATGTATGCCTACAGCCACTCCTGGGCCCTGGGCACTGGCTTCTGCACCTTCTTAGAGAGCCTGGTGTTTGTCAACATCTACGGCAGCATCATCCTTATCGTCTGCATCTCTGCTGACCGTTACATTTCACTGCAGTTCCCCTTCGAGTCAAAGCACCTGCGCTCTCCCCGCAAGGCTGTGCTGGTGAGCCTTGTGCTGTGGGTGCTGGTGTTCTCTGCCACAGCTCCGGTCTATGAGCTGCACAGCAAGGATGGTGACGCAACCTGCTTCCGAGGTTTCTCTGAGGACACCTGGAACAAGCTGTGGATCATTGTGCTCATGGAGTCCGTGTTTACGGTCTCCACCGGTGCCATGGTGTTCTTCTCAGTGCGTGTGATGCAGATCCTGAGGAAGTTGCGCTGGAGGAACCCACTGGACCAGAAACTGAGGAACAACAAGTCTGTAAAGGTGGTTCTGACCAACCTGGTGGCCTTCCTGCTCTGCTTCATCCCCTACCACGTGATGGCACTCATCTACTTCCTGGCCAAGCGCAGGCAGGCGAGCGAAGACGTCATCACACCACTGCGGTACATGATGCACATCAGCACGTGTCTGAGCAGTGTGAACTGCCTGACAGACGGGATCTGCTACTATCTCATTCTGAAGGAGAACCTTCTTTCAGCTCAGCTGGAGCGACGCCGGCTGTCCACTAGGGGGGACGTCGAGGGAAAGCAGAACCTGCCGGCCGGCAGTAGGAAAGAGATTTCAAACAAAGTCCCAAGAGAAATGAGCCTGATTGCTCAGAGTGGGGAGGGGTAAACCTAGTCTGTATCCATGAAGGACTGAAGCACTGACAGGTCTGATGACAGCAGCTGCGAAGGCACAATGACTAAAGACTGGGAACTGTCAGCTTCAGCTTTGCACAAAGACTTATTATTTGATCATTCTACCATTTACAAAAATATTCCAGAAGATTTAACTGACTTTAGTTGTTCCACTTATATCTAATCACTGAAAGCAACTGACGTTTCATTTGGAAAGCTTCATCATCTGAACAGATAGATCTGAATCTCATGCTCTTCATCACCCTGGCCATGGGTCTCCCCTCATGGGCCTCCCCGCATGGGTCTCCCCTCATGGGCCTCCCCTCATGGGCCTCCCCTCATGGGTCTCCCCTCATGGGTCTCCCCTCATGGGCCTCCCCTCTGCAGACATGGCACCTGTAGACGCCAGCTCTTGCCTGGAAGGCTTGTGTCCCTTCTGATTGTGGGTACCAGCCTCCCCAAGGGTTTCCTCTTCACCCGGAGGATGAAAACAAGCACCATCACCACCTGCTCCCATCTCTCACAGTGCCAGATGGACAACAGGATGATTAACTCTCTGTTCTGGGTTGGTACTGGTAACCTATTCACAGCCATGTTCTTGTGCACAAGAGGAATGTGATAGTGTTGTTTCTCACACCAGGTCATTTGCTTCTTTTCTGTGATGGAAATGGTTCCCCCACCCCACCCTCCACCCCTTTTGGAAGAAGAAAGACGCATCTGAAGTACATAATGTTAATATAGGTAACTTTATATACTGTATGTATAGTTAATAAATGCCATGACAGTGGGATGTCAGCATGCTGATCCACCTGGAGAACACAAGGTGATGATGCTCTGTCAGTTAAACAGATTCACAGAAGTTGGTATCTTTTGAATTAACCTCTCATGTGAAGTCTTTGATCATTAATAATAAAGTAAATTTGTTTTGAATGTGGAATGTGTATTAGCGAAACAAACTTCATAATGAAGTAGAAATGTACAATGTCAAACTACAATGAAATGTACATTTATGGACTCTAAGACCTGACCTGTCCTGGAGAGCTAAACACATGCGACTAGACATGATACAATCCCCAGTGCCCAGGTGCCCCAGTGTACCTCTGCCATGGCCCAGAGTCTTCCCCTCTTCCTCTGCCATGGCCCAGAGTCTTCCCCTCTTCCTCTGCCATGGCCCAGAGTCTTCCCCTCTTCCTCTGCCATGGCCCAGAGTCTTCACCTCTTCCTCTGTCATGGCCCAGAGTCTTCACCTCTTCCTCTGTCATGGCCCAGAGTCTTCACCTCTTCCTCTGTCATGGCCCAGAGTCTTCACCTCTTCCTCTGTCATGGCCCAGAGTTTTCACCTCTTCCTCTGTCTTGGCCCAGAGTCTTCACCTCTTCCTCTGTCATGGCCCAGAGTCTTCACCTCTTCCTCTGTCATGGCCCAGAGTCTTCACCTCTTCCTCTGTCATGGCCCAGAGTCTTCACCTCTTCCTCTGTCATGGCCCAGAGTCTTCATCTCTTCCTCTGTCATGGCTCAGAGTCTTCATCTCTTCCTCTGTCATGGCCCAGAGTCTTCACCTCTTCCTCTGTCATGGCCCAGAGTCTTCATCTCTTCCTCTGTCATGGCCCATAGTCTTCATCTCTTCCTCTGCCATGGCCCAGAGTCTTCATCTCTACCTCACCTCTTCCTCTGTCATAGCTCAGAGTCTTCACCTCTTCCTCTGTCATGGCCCAGAGTCTTCATCTCTTCCTCTGTCATGGCCCAGAGTCTTCATCTCTTCCTCTGTCATGGCCCAGAGTCTTCACCTCTTCCTCTGTCATGGCCCAGAGTCTTCATCTCTTCCTCTGTCATGGCCCAGAGTCTTCATCTCTTCTTCTGTCATGGCCCAGAGTCTTCATCTCTTCCTCTGTCATGGCCCAGAGTCTTCATCTCTTCCTCTGTCATGGCCCATAGTCTTCATCTCTTCCTCTGCCATGGCCCAGAGTCTTCATCTCTACCTCACCTCTTCCTCTGTCATGGCTCAGAGTCTTCACCTCTTCCTCTTCCTCTGTCATGGCCCAGAGTCTTCATCTCTTCCTCTGTCATGGCCCAGAGTCTTCATCTCTTCCTCTGTCATGGCCCAGAGTCTTCATCTCTTCCTCTGTCATGGCCCAGAGTCTTCATCTCTACCTCACCTCTTCCTCTGTCATGGCTCAGAGTCTTCATCTCTTCCTCTGTCATGGCCCAGAGTCTTCACCTCTTCCTCTGTCATGGCCCAGAGTCTTCACCTCTTCCTCTGTCATGGCCCAGAGTCTTCTCCTCTTCCTCCCCTCTTCCTCTGTCATGGCCCAGAGTCTTCATCTCTTCCTCTGTCATGGCCCAGAGTCTTCATCTCTTCCTCTGTCATGGCCCAGAGTCTTCATTTCTTCCTCTGTCATGGCCCAGAGTCTTCACCTCTTCCTCAGTCATGGCCCAGAGTCTTCATCTCTTCCTCTGTCATGGCCCAGAGTCTTCATCTCTTCCTCTGTCATGGCCCAGAGTCTTCATCTCTTCCTCTGTCATGGCCCAGAGTCTTCACCTCTTCCTCCTATGAAGGAAAGTTCCTCACAGCTGAACCACACTGGATGATGCAATCTTAAGCAAGGGTGTCACTACACGCAGTTCTGCAAACTTCCGCTGTGGTGGAAACTTTGAAGGCAAAACATAACCACATTTGAACTACTTTATTCACAGATAGACTTTACCAGCAGACAAAATATTGAGATGAACTCAGGGTCTACTATAGTAGGAGATTGTAGTCAGCAAGTATAACTGCAGATCAGTCTCTGACTCTGGACTAACGTAACATTGTCTAAACAGCAGTAACATGCAGGAGGGGAAGAAACATGGGACATTTTGAAAGCGTTTGCAGAAGCGTTGTGCCAGAAAGAGCAGGACAAAAATAATATCTAGTATCTAGTTTTCCACAGATTAGGGATGAGGTGTCTGCAGGAGGTCTACTGGACTCAAACCCTAGTTCACAGACCCACATGCCAGACTAATGAGCGATCTAGCTCACTTCTCTATGAGTTCACATGACTAGCAAAGATTACAGATACAGATGAGAGAAGGAAAGGAGGGAAACTCTTGTGGTGGGAAAGCAGGCAGTGGAAGTGGCCCAGAAAACCAGGAGAGGAAAGTCCCTGTAGAGCATCAGAGCTGATGTCAGCTGGATACTGTTACAGGAGGAGCACAGTCTTCTGAAGAGCAGGACAGTAAAATAGTCACCGTGACAACACATGGAGACTATCATCTTCCCTGACAACAGAGGGCATCATGCAATTCCCTTGAGTGGAAAGATTATTCGCAACAGAATTCATTACTGGTTGAATGATGCTGCTTCATTCTGAGGGAAAAAATGAAACCATTACCATTAAGAAAACAACTCAAGAATCAGAAGAAGAAACTAAATAGTAAAGTACAACTGGTACGTAATGCAAGATAAATCCACCATAATGTGCTACGGCTGCTTGGGGTGGAGATACAGCTGAAGAAGAAGATAGACTTAGTCGCAGATAATGGTCTCAACCACAAACGTGTTTTCAAAGTGACGAATGTGGTGGCACTTCTTGGCATCGCGCTTGTTGATGCCTGAGAGAGAGAGAAAGAGAGAGACAGAGAAAAATAGAAAGGCAGAGAGTGAGAGAGACATACAGAAAGACATAGACACAGAGAGTTTTTCTACTAGAAAATAAATAATATCAACTCCACCTTCTCCTGCCCCTCTCTACCCCACCTTCTCCTGCCCCTCTCTACCCCACCTTCTCCTGCCCCTCTCTACCCCACCTTCTCCTGCCCCTCTCTACCCCACCTTCTCCTGCCCCTTTCTACCCCACCTTACCCTGCCCCTCTCTACCCCACCTTACCCTGCCCCTTTCTACCCCACCTTACCCTGCCCCTTTCTACCCCACCTTACCCTGCCCCTTTCTACCCTACCTTACCCTGCCCCTCTCTACCCCCAGTCCTGTACTCACGGTGCCGGCTGGCTCTGCGGGTCAGGCGGTAGGTATCCTTGCCATTACACTGTCGGTAGATGAAGGGTCCCAGCTGGCGCATGTTGTACACCTTTCCTGTCACCACCATCTCCTCCTGGATGATGTAGGTCTGGGGCAGGTACGTTCCTCTCTGTGTGCACACACACACACACACGCACACACACACACACACACACACAGGGCAGGTGAAACAGATGGAAGGAAGAGCTGTCAGCTCCACACAGACTGAAGACAAAACCAGGGTGACCAGACCAGCCTCACCTTAACCAGACCAGCCTCACCTTAACCAGACCAGCCTCACCTTAACCAGACCAGCCTCACCTTAACCAGACCAGCCTCACCTTAACCAGACCAGCCTCACCTTAACCAGACCAGCCTCACCTTAACCAGACCAGCCTCACCTTGACATTGACTAACAGTTCCCAGAGGTTGCGTGGGGGCATCACGATGCTTATGTTCAGCTCGATGACGTAGCATTTATCCAGAGTGATGTCATGGTAGGCCGTCAGACCCTGGATACGGACAAGGTCACAGGTCACAAAACCTCCCAATCACAGATGCACTTGATATAAGCTGCACTGTACTGTAGTCATGCTTTAGTAATACTGTACTAATACTGTGTAAGACTGAACTTTGCTAGAGATATTTTGTTGCATTTTGCCAGAATCAGGTTTATTCGCCAATGTGCGGCACAATCTTGGATCAGTAGTTTAGAATAGGGGTCTCCAACCCTGGTCCTCAGGGGCTGCTGTCCTGAAGGTTTTAGATGTTTCTTTTCTCCACCTGATTCTAATGAATGGGTGTTTATCTGAGTATCTGAAGCTGGATGAAAGCTGTTCCTCACTGTGTGGAAGTCATGGATGATGACAGCTGGATCACTGCCTCCGAAGTGAGGCACGCTGATCTGTTCATAGTTCTCCTCCAGGAAGATCCCAACACGCTCCTCCAACTCCTGCTGACCGAGCAGCGGTGCATACACAGAGTCCTCATACATAACCCGGCAGTGGAACAGGTTCTCCTCTGGGTTCTGGGTTCCACACAGCAAGAAGAAGGAGAACAACAGAACCAGGGTTGATTTTAGGTCAGAATGACAATATAGTACTTCAGACTCCATACAGCATGCTGGGAAAGGTGTAGATCAGTATCTCAACAGCTTTCTGGTTTGAACCCCCCCCATATGTTCCTGCCCCCCTGCCCCCCTTGCCCTTCACCCCCCGGCTCTCTGCCCCCCTTACGTGCGGTATGAAGTAGCAGCGGTAGACATAGATGGAGGCAAGCACCAGGCCGGACATGAATACCACCAGGGAGAAGGTCAGGCAGCACAGCCCATTCAGAGGAGACCTCCTGGGGTGCACTGGAAGCTCTACATCCTCCTCATCCTGGAAGAACACACACACACATACACACACACACACTATACTGAATGAACTCCAGATTTGCAGTAAAGCAGAAGAAAATAGGGTTCCTATAACCCTAGAAAAGGTATTTCTTCATAAAAGGCTCCTCTTTAAGAAAATGTATTTTCTACAATTCACTGGGAACAGTCGGCATGGAGGAGTCTGGACCAAACTAGAGTAGCACCAGACTTCACACCCAGAACGCCTCCAGTCTCTCACTCCATCTGGCTGGGATCCTCTGAGTCTGGGCTGCCAATGGGCGTACAGTAGTACCATAGGATGAAGGTAAACCTGGTATGACAGCAGTTCATGATGAAGCTACAAAGACTAATTATAGAAAACCAAATTGCTTGTATTGTGGAAGCAGATCCAACAGTGCCTCGTTCAACTGTGCCTCACATGCCTCGTTCAACTGTGCCTCACATGCCTCGTTCAACTGTGCCTCACATGCCTCATTCAACTGTGCCTCACATGCCTCGTTCAACTGTGCCTCACATGCCTCGTTCAACTGTGCCTCACATGCCTCGTTCAACTGTGCCTCACATGCCTCTTTAAACCTCCACAGCAGATATCTATACAGACTAAGGAATAGTTTAGTTTATTAAGAGATTTTAGTGAGGATCTGTTCACTGTAGGTTTGGCATCACAGGCCTGTGAAGACCAGAGAAGGTGGTGGTAGGTCACACTTTCTGTCTCTCTCTCTCTCTCTCTCTCCCGTATTCTTATGTCTCTCTCCCATGGCTCCCTGGTGAGTGGTAGAGTTCTTGCACTGACAATGTTTGACAAATCTGGACTACAAACAAGAATAGGAATCGGTGTGACTAACCAGCCTCTTCAGCAGATTCAGACCCAGACCAGCTCAAATATCAATGTGGTATCAGATTTACATGTAAATTTTTATCTTTAGCACAGTGGTGGGCAATTCCGGTCCTCGAGGGCTGCTGTCCTGAAGGTTTTAGATGTGCTGGAGCAGGGAAACATCTCAAAGCTTCAGGACAGTGGCCCTCACCCCTGCTTTAGCTGATACCAAATGATAGCAGACAAATCCCGCTTTAAAGCAATGGTTCAACAATGGATAACGATAGCAAAAAATGTTGTATCTTGATTGGGAAGTAGGGAGTCTGGTGGCTGAGCGGTTAGGGAGGGCAAACACGGTTTGACTCCTGGCCGATGGGCAGGGTACTTCACCCTACTCTCCTCTCGATAATGTCCGTGTACTTAAGTCGCTCTGGATACAAACGTCTGATAAATATTTAAATGTAATTTAAATGATTGGTTCCAACTAGTAGGATGTGATTGAGCTTCTTCAGAGTCGTCAGTCCTGAACTTTATAAGTATCATATATAATATAAGTATTATAAGTACTTTATATCTATCATCCTGACTGCATCTTTATATTTATTTATAACGTCGCCATAGAATTTGTCTTTATACAATATTCGCGTCATTCTCTGTTCCACACTTTAGAGCAGAGAAATTGCTCCGTTTAATCCTTTATTAGATGAATTACAAGACAATACTATTTTCACGATGTTTTCATTGTTTTCATTGAGCTGACGGGCAGAAGGCCGATATCAAAGACACTGCAGCTCTATGCAGCTCTATGCAGCTCTATGCTGCTCTATGCTGCTCTATGCAGCTCTATGCAGCTCTATGCAGCTCTATGCAGCTCTATGCTGCTCTATGCAGCTCTATGCAGCTCTATGCAGCTCTATGCAGCTCTATGCAGCTCTATGCAGCTCTATGCAGCTCTATGCAGAGGATGGATGCTGTTTATCTCTGCAGGATATAAATGTGCTCAGAAAGGTCGAGTCTTTATGTGACATCTTGTGTGTTTAAGTTACACAATAAAATATATATTAGAAGGCTGCGGCCACCGAAGGACCATCGACTGTTTTTGTTTTTATAAACGCAATAAAATGTTATTGTAAACTAACCTGCGGGATCAGAACATCAGTCTTGTCATTGTGGACTTTCTGTCCTGTGACAGACTGGAAGGTTATCTTCACCATGTTGTTGATGAGGAAGAAGAGGAAGACCTCCTACAGCAGGTTCCTCTGATCTCTTGTTCCTGAAGATGATCTGTTCTGTCAGACGGAAGTGGCTCTTAAAGGGCCAAACACGATGACAGTGAAGGGAGGAACCATAGACATTATAAAGGAAAAATAATAATAATAATAATATATATATGTGACTTTTTAAAGGGCATATCATGTCTTTATAATGTCTATGGAGGCACTGGAATCATCATTACAGACTCAAATGTTGAAGCTGTTTGTTCATAACAGACAGAAAACATCATTGAATAAATCCTGTGAACCACAGTAAATCTAAATTAACTCTGTCTGTTATATAGTTCAGATAAACACATATGATAACATAAAGGCTAAATGATAAAGCACAGGCATAGGCCATAAACAAATAACAGTTTCACAACATGAATCATTTCCTCGAAATGTTTTTTCCTTTATTTCAGTTTTAGACTTTAGGCTTTTTTTTAAATACTTCTGGCACTGCTGGAGTCAAATTTAAGCCGTAAACCACTTTTTTTATTTCCATTTTTTGAAGCTTATAACATGCAGCCAGTCAAGCAACATGCCTTTCTAACTGCAGAGAGGAAATGTGGCCTGTTGCATTGTAGGGCTGTTTATGATCTGTTACACTGATGGATGACAGCTAATTAATGTACAAATTTGTCAGGACAAGATGGTTCAAGCACTGAAAACCAGTATGAGTCGCCACACTGCAGGCAAGATGTTTCAGTTAAGTTGTGTTATTGGGAGTATTCTTCACTATTCATACAATACTACACCGCCCCCCCCCCCCACACACACACACACACCCCCAGCATCCACACACACACACACACACCCCCAGCATCCACACACACACACCCCCAGCATCCACACACACACACACACACACACCCCCAGCATCCACACACACACACCCCCAGCATCCACACACAGCACAGGCCTACTTCCTGCTGGGTTAGCATCCCTGCTCTGTCACACAACACTATCACATGCTTTACGTAGTTTTTAGAACATTCTAAAATCTAGATTTAAAAAAGCATAGATCAGATACAGACTATCGGTTTGACGTTCCTTCACTGTACAACTTATTTATTATTTCCTAAAGGTTAGATGATATGTACAAAACAGTTTCTCAACAGTACAATTTTACACAAATGATCATCGATCAATGAATCCCATTTCATCTATCTAAAAATCAGTTGCATTAAGATGAACCCAAAAATGTGATGTTCAATGTATTCCATATATATTCAAATGTCAAAAGTTCAACAACAAAACAAAAATAATCTACAAAGCAAAACAAACGTTTTATGTACATGTTTACCCTGTCTCAGGACACAATACACCGAAATCACACCAAATGTTTCCCCTGCGCCAAACTGTCCACAGCACGAAGGAGACCAGGAACTCCCCTCTCAAACTCACCTGTCATTCCATGTGTTGGTGTGAGCTGGCACTTCTGTCTGAAGGTTAACTGGACCAAAACAGCCATACACCTGGTCCAGAACAGCCATACACCTGGTCCAGAACAGCCATACACCTGGACCAAAACAGCCATACACCTGGACCAAAACAGCCATACACCTGGTCCAGAACAGCAGAAAACCTGGACCAGAACAGCCATACACTTGGTCCAGAACAGCCATACACCTGGTCCAGAACAGCCATACACCTGGACCAGAACAGCCATACACCTGGACCAGAACAGCAGAACACCTGAACCAGAACAGCCATACACCTGGACCAGAACAGCCATACACCTGGTCCAGAACAGCCATACACCTGGACCAGAACAGCCATACACCTGGTCCAGAACAGCCATACACCTGGTCCAGAACAGCCATACACCTGGTCCAGAACAGCCATACACCTAACACATCAAGGTATGCCACCAAACCCATCAATGCCAGTACTTTTCAAATACAATTATGTTTTCACAACACAAAAGCATTCTATCACTTTCCTTCAAAGTACTTTTGTTGTTTTTGTTGAGGGATACCTTCCATTCATCAATGTGCAAGAAAGCAACAGCCTATATAATTTCTCTTGTTCTGTTTTGCTGAAAGTAAACCGGTCAGCTAAAAATGCAATAAAACTAAAAGGGAAAATGTGAATTTAACAGCAGAGGGGCTGAGCACATCCAAGGGTTAGGGTTAGTTTGTTCCTTCAACTTTCTTTCAACTAGAAGGTCTTCTGCTCATGGGTGAAACACCCCAACACCCCAACACCCTAACCCCAACACCCCCTTACCCCAACACCCTAACCCCAACACCCCCTTACCCCAACACCCTAACCCCAAAACCCCAACACCCCTCCCCCACCCCCACACCCTAACCCCAACACCCTAACCTCCACCCCCTAACCCCAACACCCCAACCCCCTAACCCCAACCCAACACCCTAACCCCAACACCCTAACCCCAACCCCCACCCCCTAACAGCCCACTAAGTCTCAGGCATCCAAGGGTGCAGGTCTCTTCAGGTCTCTGATTTGTTTGACCAAGTAGGTCTTTTCATCGTTGAACTGTTCGTCCTCCGTTCTGTCGTTCTGGAACTTTCCGAGGAACTCGACGAGCTTGTTCTGGTTCTTCAGCAGGATGTCCAAGATGGGCTGGGTCTTGTTGGGGTTGGCAACGAACACCTGAGGGAGCAGGAGGGTGTTGAGATGTTTGTTAGCTAGAGCTAGCACAACATGTTGAGATGTTTGGTTAGCTAGCACAACATGTTGAGATGTTTGGTTAGCTAGCACAACATGTTGAGATGTTTGGTTAGCTAGCACAACATGTTGAGATGTTTGGTTAGCTAGCACAACATGTTGAGATGTTTGGTTAGCTAGCACAACATGTTGAGATGTTTGGTTAGCTAGCACAACATGTTGAGATGTTTGGTTAGCTAGCACAACATGTTGAGATGTTTGGTTAGCTAGCACAACATGTTGAGATGTTTGGTTAGCTAACACAACATGTTGAGATGTTTGGTTAGCTAGCACAACATGTTGAGATGTTTGGTTAGCTAGCACAACAGTGTTGAGATGTTTGGTTAGCTAGCACAACAGTGTTGAGATGTTTGTTAGCTAGCACAACAGTGTTGAGATGTTTGTTAGCTAACACAACAGTGTTGAGATGTTTGGTTAGCTAGCACAACAGTGTTGAGATGTTTGTTAGCTAACACAACAGTGTTGAGATGTTTGTTAGCTAACACAACAGTGTTGAGATGTTTGTTAGCTAACACAACAGTGTTGATATGTTTGGTTAGCTAGCACAACAACAGTGTTGGTTGACTCACCTTATCTAAACCTACTTCAGTGTGGGTATCAGTAAGGTGAAGTACTTCACTGTATACCCCCCTGTATGTGGGAGTCAGATGGCTCAATGGGTTAAGGCGTTGGCCTCATGAACGGAAGGTTGTGAGATCGAGCCCCCGCTGTGGCTATATGACTTTGTGTCCTTGGGCAAGGCACTTCACCCTACTTGCCTCAGGGAGAATGTCCCTGTACTTACTGTAAGTCGCTTTGGATAAAAGCGTCTGCTAAATGAATAAATGTATACATGACTGATAGAGTCATACTATCTTGTGTCCTGCACTGCCCTCACAATATGTAACATCTTAAACAGGTTAACACTCAGTCTGAGCTCAATGTCACCTTGAAGACGTGGAATGCCTCAAACTGTATATTCCTGCTCTTATCTCTCAGCAGATTCATCATGAGCTTTAGGTTGTCTGGTCTGCTGATGTATTTCGTCATAATGGTGAAGTTATGTCGATCAAGAAGGAGCTCTCCCAGCAACTGGAAAATGAAGAAAAAACATCAAATATTAATAATTATAATCAATACAAATATATATAATCATCAGGTTCAGACAGAGAAAGATAACAGAGGGTCTTGCAATGTCTTTGAGATTAACAAATTATATTTAAACCATATTCTTGACACATGGAATAAGTGTTATTTCAACATCAAATATTTCTAGGTTCT